>VXBA01004775.1:1031310-1282396 GCA_013399895.1 Serilophus lunatus | reverse complement strand
TTAGAAAATTGGTTTTTTTTAAAAAAAAAAAAAAAAAAAAAAAAAAAAAAAAAAAAAAAAAAAAGCTTAGTTTGTGATTGAGACAATGTTTACACAAGGAATTTGTATCCTCCGGAGAAAACATTGTTTTAAACAACAGAAATAGCAGTGGGTTGGTGCCTTGTTTTACTCTGGAGTAATTACCCATAGGGATTCTGGAAGAAAGCATGCAACAGCCATCAATGGATGACATAAAAATACTTCATAAATACCTACAAAATTATTCATCATAATTGGAGTAACAATGAATACTGACATGGTTATTGTTATATTTTACAGACAATCAATAAGTGGTTTAAAGTTCTCATTTCCTGTTGATCTACCTTTGCATCAACAAAGTTCACAACAGGCATATGTTTTTCCAGTGTTTTATTTTCTCAGTACTATGCCAACTTCATTGGTCAAGAAAATGTCAAATGTACAAACCAAAAACCACAAAATATTTGAGCTAAGGATTCTTTAAGCAAATTTCAGAAAGCAATTTTGAGCAATTTTAAAATTTTACACATTTTTTTTTCCAAGTTCTTTTTTACCAGGACTGAGTATGAAAATATTTTACTTTATCATTCAGCTCTTACAAGGCTTCTCTGTACTTCTTGTTAGCTAATACTGCCATACCAGTCAGAATAAGGTAAAAGTTCAAAGCATCAGAATAAAATTAATTAATAGTGAACAATGTCCTTTCTGAATAATAAAGAAAATAATAACTGACAAACTACACAAAAATCAGAGGAAAAAAAAATCCATAAATCAAGGATGTTAATTGTTATTTCCACTACTTGTTAAGATGAAAGATGACACTATGTAGGCATTTTCTCAGCATGATCTCTCATAAACAGATGTCCAATGCCTTGGGTAAACCTGTACAAACTGAGAAGTATCTACTGACTGCATCATTAGTCTTCTTCTGATTTCAAGCCAGGGATGCTGAAGAACAAATTAGTCAACTGATCCTCGCCAAAGTCAAGTTTCATTAAGGAGAAGCATTTGTCGCAGGGTAGAAAGGGAGGCTGGGTCTATGATGAAACGTATATAACAAAATCCCAGTGAAAATATAATTTTTTAATTTCACATTTGAATAATTATTTGCAAACTTTACATTCTTCTTCCTTTGTCCAATTTATGCTGTACATTCATCTTTCCTCTCAAAGATACACTCTAAAGATGTTAAAAATATGAATATGCTTGAGGATACAACACTTGACATTCAAGTAAAATACCACATTTTTCCAGCATCATTATTCACATGTACTAAATTCAACACTGTTTTCTCGCCTTTTCTACACCTAATAAAAGAAGTGAAGTTACTCCCCAGTTCTCCCATATGTGAATTCTCAGCTCTGATAAGCCTGTAGGTAACAGCAAGCAACAAAACAACTTTTTATTTTTCAAGGCAATATTGCCTGAAAAGAGGCTGATGGAAATGATGTTTTTCCTTTAAAAATACATATAGAATTAACATGTTCTTCAGTATGTTTCATTTTTTAGTAAAGCTAGGTTTTTTAAATATTTGAAAAGTGACGTTTAAATATCAGAAAGAAACAACAATCTTTTAGGGATACACCTATCTGAAAAGTGGGGCATGGTAGAATGAAATCAAGTGAAATCAAGAAAGAATAATTTATATTTCTACCAGAAAAAAATTCTTGGCAGTGAATGATTAGGTCATGGAAAAATACTGTAAAAGACATACTAGAAAATAGTAATTTTAAACACTTATCTGTGTATTTCTAATAAAAATATTATCTAGGAAATTACATTCAAAAAATTTATTAGATCTACATTTCTTCCTACCTCTGCTGTCTATAAATCTATGTCTTTGTCTGAGCACAAACAACAATGAATTGCCAGAAACTAATTACCAAGGAAGTGTCCTTAAGAGAAAAATTTACAGTTACATTGAAAATAGGCTTAAAATAAGGCTTGCTATTGTTTTATTGTCGTTGCTTAGCTTTTCATGTTAGATGAGACAACATAAATAATTAGAGACTAAAATAAAACACTTTTGCCTAGAAAGGCCCTGAGACAATTTCTCCCAGAAAAAACAAAAAAAAAAAAATTAAAAAAAAAAGTCCCTCATTGCAAAAAAATCCCACTGAAAGCAGTTGAATTACAAAGATGCAAGTGACCAAATCAGTCCCCTAGGTAGAACCACAGCATCTTTTTACCACTCCTTCAGAAATTAAACTAAATAGGAGCTGGATGTACCTACAGAGATCTGACCTTAATGGCTCTAATAGGCATTTGCCTGAGTACAGGAAATAAAACTAGAGTACAAATTGTCCTCTAATGAGGACAATCCTCGTGATATATAAAATTTATGGGACTTTTTCCTTCTCCTGTTGAGTTCAGTAGGAGCTTGGGCATCAGCTTTGGCCGCTGCAGTATGGTGCTGTGAGCTCTGGGGACAGAACAGCAGTTACTCTGCACAGCAGTTCAGAGCCTGTGTGCCCTCCCCAGACCCTGGGGCTCCTCTTTGCACCTTTTTCTGTTCCAAAATTGCTGTATTTTCCCACGACACTGGCTGCTGAACTCATTGCCTTGCACTGGAAGCAGCAGTGTGCCAAGCAAGTTCAGTGCACACAGCAAAGGTATTTTTTCTAAATAATGTACTGAATTATGAAGTCTATTGCTGTTGCTTGTGTTATGACAGTGTGTTGGAGGTTCTCTGATTGTTCCAAAGAGTAGTTCCTTCCTAAACTCATTGGCATCATAAATATTAATGGTGCGTTTTCAGAAACAGGTTTGATTAGCAATTTCACCAGCTTTGAGTAGACAGCAGAATAACTAACTGTCGATATTTAACTTTATCTCCCAAAGTATGATAGTTAAAAAATAACATTAAAAAAACTAATTACAAAAAAAAGTTATTGCTTGTTAACTGAAAGCACAATTATTGGTTACTTCCATCTCTTTGGCCTGTTTCACATTGCATAGTAACAAATTAATATTGATTACATAACAAGACCAAATATCTTGATGGAATCATTTGAAAAATTCAGTATGAATTCAGTATGAATTACTATATTTACATTCAAGGAGTCTACAAGTAAAATGCAAGAAACTCGTATAAGAAAGTCATCCTAACTGAATGCTTTACCCATAGCATTTTAAAAATGCATGAAGTGTAGACTTCATCACATCTGGGCATTAATTGCAATGCATCCATCAAATATAGCAGGTGGTGTGATAAATCATATAGGAAGATATATAGAGTTACTGTGACATTAGGATGTCTTTGGTTAACACTGTCCATGTGAAGCACCACTGGAAGCTTTTATCTACCACTAGTCACTTTTTTATGATATAAAACTGCCTCCTTTTATGCCATGGTTTTTTTCCATAACCAAGTAATAAGTTTAGGCAATTTAAGTCTAAGCTTATCTGAATTTGTAAACAAATTTTTTCCAGAGGCTGTAACTATATTATGACACTATATGTTCTAAAATACAATAACAAAATATATTGTAAGTATAACCTAGCACAAAATGTGTTAAAGTTTGCCATTAGAGGAAATATTTCAAAAGATCTTGAGAATCTGAATGTTTGCTAAATAAAAAAACCTACAGTTTGCCAAATGGAGATTAAGATATAAAAATATTCCTATGCAAAGCATTTCTTTAGTATCTGAGTTTTACTGTTATTATTATCCGTGACTTGGATGTTTCATGCTTCCATGTCAATTATGTTTTTCAAAGTGTTAGAAAATAATTATTTCAAATTATGCTGCATATTGCTGAACGAACTGGAGTTGAATAAACAGCATATTTAGAAAGAACTGTGTGTTTTTTTCATAGGATGTAAATTTAGTAATTCTAAATTTTATATTATTCTAACTCTGGGTCCCAACCAGAACTATGCTAGAGGGCCTCTTACGACAATATGACCCTCCCAAGAGTAATGGAAATATCTACTGCCAAAAAACTCCACACAGTAAAGCAAGGAGAGCTTGAACACCTAATTTCATATGCAAGCTCTCACTGCTCATGAAAATACCTGGTTACCATGCCTCTGGGCAGCAAACAGAACCCTCAGCATAGCGGTGTGCTGGAAATGACTCTTGCAGTAACTTTATTAAATATTTAACTTCAGAAAACCTTATCAGGGACATCATGCCCCCCATTTTCCCTGGATTTACATACACTGTGCGCAAACATTAATGGCTAGTATGACTAGACATTTTGCCACAGACCCCAAATAATAAATCTCTTGGCCTCTTCTGTTACATAATCATGCTTTACTGGGTGTATCATTATGTTCGAAATGAATGTGCTGTGTCTGACAAATTTGACTTTGGGACTCAAACCTTAGTTTTGCTCTTGCCTTTCTGGGGAGTGGTTTAACTGCAATTCTAGGTGTTAGACTGCTTTTATGGAAAAAAGATGACTGAGAGTTCTTTCTTTGTCTCTTTGTCTCTCTCAGTTGTGCATTCTGGATAAGACATTCTAGATTATTTTTAAATAAAAAATGTTAATATTTTATCAGGAAAAAGACACTGATTATAGGTCTGTGATACAAAAAAATATTTCAGTTGGAGGAAGATAAGGTTAGATCTTGAGATTTATGGATGTGTTATTCTTAAGCAGTTTTATTATTCATCCTTTTTCATGAACCATAGGTAAGATGTATATCTGGATTGTGCTCCATAGATTAGGAAAAGTATCAATTTAAATGTCTCAAATGACAAAAAAACAATATAAAAGCTCTAGGTTTTGTGTACTTTCACTCTACAGTAGGGAAAAATGGAAGAAAAAGTACATAAAGATGAAAAAAAAAAAGTTCAAGAAAATAGAATACATTTGGTAGAAGAACCTGAAAGTTATAAGTGTGCAAATCTTGTAAACTCACCCACGTTCATCCTTTTTGCTTACAAAGCTGGTAAGAACATATGACAGCTGCTTAGAGGCAGGGTGGAAAATGATGAGTCAGGTAGAAAAGAAAAGGAAGTAGTAAAAGACACCTTATTCTCAAAGTACCTACCGAAATGCAGAGGAGTCTGTCATCTGGCACCCATCAGGATATAAACCCTGGCAACAGACACAAATAGATCCCAGAGGGAAGTTATCAATACTTCAAAGACACCAAAGTTCAGTTAGCTAGCAGTAGGCGGACCTCAAAAGTTTTTCATTAGAGAAATATATTTTCCTTGAATAAATAGTCCCAAGAATTAACTCTTTTTCTGCTGCTTCTTAGAATGGTTAATTTGTTGTTAGTGAGTCTCTTAATTAAAGCTTTTGCTAATTGATTTTAACCTATGTAATACCCATGAACCATTCTTTATTTCTTTTTATAAGGTGTGCTTTACCATTCAAACCGTGTGCTTTTATTTTTGCTTCCCACCTGGACAAGTGAAATATTCAGGCAACAAAAAAAATTATCACCACACCAAATGTTTTAAAATTTTGGTTTTGGTTTTCTTTGTGAATTCTTAACTCTTCAAAAGGGCAGTACAGATATTAATATAGGCCACAGCAATTCTTCAACCATTTATGCAAACAGAATCTTAATAGTCCAGATGTTCATGAATAGTAAATCAAAAGCAGCAAAAGCTTGAATGAATGGAGCAGCTGTTCAGAATACAGAAGAATGTTTGCAAACACCATTTTGAAGTATGCAATCAGCCCTGGTTCAGAGGGAAAATTTGGATAACCAACAAAAAGTTTGAATAAGCAACAGAACATGTCAACAATATTATCCAGTCTATCCAAACTTTGAAACTATTCAGCTGATACACAACTTTCCTGTTCTTTTATGATTGTTTCTTACTCTCAAAGGGGTCAAAACTAGAGCAAGAAAAGTGCTATCAGGTTTGGGTTGGTGTATCTGTGTGAGGGTGCAGAGCTCCCCAGGCATATGTATATACGTATTAATGTGGCTGTCTTTGTGGTGCTTTAGGTATGTAGGCCCTAAATTTCTAATTAATGGAACATCAGCTGTCAGAAATTATGTTTAAATGGTGGACAAAAATCAGGATATTTTGCCTATCCCTCTTTTCTGAAATTCTTGAAATTCTTGGTCTCTAGATTTAGTAAATGAGAAGGGACACATTTTACTACCTTAATTGCCATGATGAAGGCCAGCCATAGAGCCTGTTCCTGTACCTGTTGCCAGAAGAGATCCTGCTCAAATGAGATCAAGATCAGCTATGTGTCCCCACAGGAGCTGCTATGACTGTGCTATGGTCTTGAAACAACACAGCAGATTCTTCTCCCATGGCTGTCTTTTCCCAGCAGTGAGTTTGCAAGGAAGATCTGGAAACGCAAGCTGTACTTTCTGTCTTTCCAAATTTACTATAATTTTCTTTTTAATGTGAGTTCAAGCTGACAAAGAGCAACTGCTCCTATCCAATCCAATGGAATTTTCCACTGAAACTCTCCAAATCCATTGCCACTGAATTAAGCATGTGATAGGTTCCATTTTCAAAATCTTAAAAGCTCGGCCTTTGCAGAGAGTTTCATATTGAAAGAATAATGTTAACACCTGGGAGTGTGTGGTGTTGAGTACACTCCTTGTGTGCTCATGGTGCCAGGTGCATCTTTGTGTGCCTGTGAAGCTTGCGGGAGGAAGCTGGAAAACAGAGAGCAGCAAAAGAACAGTGAACAGTGGCAAGGAGAACATTGAGAAAAACAAGGCTCGGGCATTTATCTGGCCTCAGAGGTGACAGGAAAAAATAAAATCTTTCTTAGGGAGCCAGAGAGGATTTTGTAGAACTTGTTACAACCTAGGAAGTCAGCATAAGATGCTGAATGAAAAGCAAAGAATTAAGGACATGCAATGTAAACCACATCAGAAGGAGTTTTCTTCCACACAGGCTCTTAATTTCTCTCACTCCGTTTTTATCTGTTTCTGTGTTGTAATTTGTTCTCTCATACAACACTGATGGAGAATTTAAAGCTCTTGTTGTGTTTTTGCTGTGCTTACTGTAAAGAAAAGATACAGCAAGATGCACCCAAATTTCTAAATAGCCATCTGGTCAGTGCTGTCTGGCCGATTTATTCATCAAAATTAACTCAGTGGTGGTTCTAAACCAAGCACCTTCAAACTGCAACAGATAATGAATTTCCTCCCTTCACTTCCTTTAGCTCCCATCTGCAGGATTGTGCTCTGCTGCTATATGAGCAACTGACATTAACAAACTGATGGTACAGAAAGAAGTAAAATTTAGAAGGAAGAGTTACAAAATTAGCAAAAAGAATACCAGATAATTTGTATTATTTTGCATGAATAATTTCTAAAATGCTCCCTTTTCCATCAATTATTTGTTTCAAATTTTGGCAACAATGTTAATGTGAGGAAACAAAAGACTCTCTCTGTGCTGGTTTCAACCATCAAGCCTCAGAAATTGAAGGTACAAGAGGTGAAGCTGCTTGAGAAGATCAACCCAACTGTTTTGGCCGCACACAGGCAATGCATGGCAGAACTTTTATCTCCAGTGATGACTGTTTTGATCTTTGTTGAGATTCTGCTGCTGACTCAGCTTTATATTTAATGTACCTTATCCAAAGTGCAATGTAGCCAATGCAGAGATCCCTTTAAGCTTTAATAGACCCCAGTTAAGGTCCATAGCAGAATGGACATACTTATGATCTTACAGACACAGCAAAATTACAACCTTATTGGGCTACCAATGTCTAACAGGCCAAGTAACTAGCAGTATAAGTGTAGAGATTTGTCTCAGCAATTTTGTAGTTTTATCATTGTAAATTCATATTGTCAGGTTAAAATCAACTCCCATTGAACCTACAAGAAAAGCTCATACTGATGAAGCCTGGAGTTCATCTCCATGGCTTTTATGTTTTATGGAAATCCTTGAGTTCAGAATATCAAGGACATATTATTCTATGTGGGCATAGAAATATCATCACATTTGCTGTCATTTTTTTATTAGTTTTTAGATATATAGTCTTATTCCTGTTTTTGACTAAGTATGCTTTAAAATTTCCAGTCATCTATGGAAAATATGTTAACTTTCATGCCTAATCAGCTTTTTTTTTTTTTTATATTAGCCTTTGCTACCCTTCTAAACTTCCTCTGTCAAAATATAAAAATACAGAATGTTCATTTTCTGTTATTGCAGTCCTCAGTGTAAGATGTTCCAGCAGATACCTCATTTGTTTGTAGTGATCTCACATCATCTATGTCGTTCATCTTCTGTTTCAAATTTGGCTGACCACCATAGAGTCTTTCATCAGGAGAGAGCAAAAACAACAAAAAAAAGAACTTACAAACTATTTTGAAATCATTTTACGACATTATGCTGATGAAATGAATAGGAATGTGGGGTGATATGCTCACAAAGGCAACAGCACCCAGAAGATAGGTGGAATTTCCTTTGACATCTGTGGAGTTTAGGCTGCTCATAGAATGATTTGTGTTAAACCAGTGAACCATCGGGTAAAACTATTACCACCTCTTTGGTAATGCCACTTAAGCATGAATCCTTTACCTTGATGGGCTTGCAGAGGGAGGACTAGGGGCAGGATTTGGCTCTGCAGTGTCAGGAAAAGAAGAAAGGATGGGACTGAGACTCAATCTCAGTGCTAAGAATCAAGAGGATCAAGAGGTATAGGTTTAGTTCCAGGATATTCAATTCAACTAGCCTAAAAGTTTCCAGGTGGAGGTGAAATGCTGGGCAGTAGTCTTTCATGATTCTACTTTAAATCTCTATGAGGACAGGTAGCTTTGCTAATGATGGCAAGAGCTTATTTAGAGATGTTCTCATAGATAATATAACAGAAGTAGGTTATTAAGAAATGTAAGACTCATTATCTCACATAGAGTAACATCTACAAAGTCTGGGGGAAGGTCTAGATCTGGTGATGCAAATTTGAGGTATTTTTGTCCATAACTGAGGATAGTCAATGAATAAGCTTTGCACATTTTTAAAAACAGTTAACACAAAAGGACAAACACAGCTCTTCACTTAAAAATCTTACACTTTTTTAGCTATTCCCTTTGATTTCCTGTTTTGTGCATCTAATGCTTGGCTACTATAGCTTAATTAGAAGATGTCAAGTATTATATCAGTGAATGGTCAAAAACCCTGTAATTTTTTTTCTTGCTCCCTCATTTGAAATCCCACATGGTGTTTTTTTAAATGAAAATGAATTATTATAGTATGACCAGTCATAAAGCATTTTTCCCAGAGTACCGTGTCATGAAAGGGCATATGCACAGAGCTAAGTGTCTAAAATGAGATCTCTATAGCCAGCTTAGACATTGAGAACAATGGACTGAAAGTGGTCACTAATGACATTGTTAATGATAGATACCATTACCTTAGAACAGATGTCAAAGTGAAATAGCATTATAGCCTTCAAGATGGACTGCCTTGTCCTTCTCAGTAAATCTATTAAGGTAGCTTGCAAGAACAAAACAGTGGGGTGTTTATTTTCACTCCTTTTTCTCAAATGCAAGTATTCTGTGCCTTTGTAACATTTACTTGCAAAAGACTCGTGTAAAAAAAAATAAATTCATGAACAAAATGTGCAAGTAATGCAGTAAAAATAAAATATTAAAGAGAAAATCATATGTGTTTAAAAACAATATTTCTGACTAGACAAACCTAGAATTAATCTGCACTTAGATCAAAGACTAAAATGGTGTCAGCATAAACTAGGGAGAACAGGAACTTTGCATTGCTGTAGCTGTACCGAAAGGCTGCAAAGAAATCTGCATGGTGATAGGTTTAGGGCTTAATTTTAAGAGCTGTATTTATTTCTAATCTAGGAGATGTGAATTCCCATGTCTGCTTGCCTACCAATCTCTGTAAGTATGATTGCATGAGTGTAGGCATAGATACAACCATGAAAATCCTTATTAAGGGAGGGATATGTGATGGTGCAGGAATAAAAAGATTAACAGAGAGCAAGTTACCTGTGATTCTCATTCTATTTAAGTATGTCTCTTTAGATATATTATGATGTAAGGAAAATTTGATTTTAAAATTGTAAATTAGATTGTGTAAATGCTCATGTATGAAAAAAAATCAACATATAAAGGTCAAAAAATGCATATTGAAGTATATCTGAGAACATTGGCAAAAGCCATTTTGTATTTTATTTTTGGATTTTGTGTTTTATTCACTCACCATTCATTAACAGATTGATAAACGTGTGCATCAAATTAAATACATTACTGCAGTATGAATGTACTTTTAAAGTGCAATAACTACAGAGTATACTTCAGATGACTTACTTGGAATTGGTTGCAAATACTCATTATACAAACTATATAGGAAGTTTATTTTATAGAGAATTACTTCTCTGTGTCTTTAAGTTTTGCCTACTACGGTATTTACTCCTATGTGTTTATACCTCTGGTTTAATAATGAAAAAAAGAATGGACATAGTCTTTTAGCTATAACTGTAGCTTAAATTATCACATCTGACAGTTAAATTGAGATATCCATCAAGCATATAAATGAATACATGAAATACTCATGCATTATTCATCAGTTTCATCTCAATGATGTTCAGGGCTTCTGGATTATCATCTGCTATTTTGGCTCTGCAAAGCGCTTTGCAAGGTAGTAAGTGTGGTACCTACATTAGGTAACTACATTAGAAGGGTGGCTCAGGAAAGGTAGATGCTTTTACACTCTTGGAATTGTTCAGTCAAATTAAATCTGCAGTTTTAATGGGGTTTGAAACATGTCCTGGAACCGGGGTCATTTTTATTTTGCAGAGAGAGGAATAGCAGAGAAGAGAGAATATAGATCATAAAAACTTGGTCCAAAGTTCAGTGAGTGCCACAGGATTGTTTCCATTTCTGCTCATTTCAGAGTGCTCTGGATCAAACTCAATGCATTGGTCTCAGACCAAATTTCAACATACTCACGAAATACATTTCCTCACACAGATAGGAAATTTCAGTCCAAATTTTGAGGCATTCCTGCCATACAAGTCACTAGAATTTGTTACTTCTCTTGGTTATTTCATATCCCGACTAATAAATGGAGAAAGTGCCTCACTTCACATTTTGCTTCATGTAGTGTTACATTATCTTTAAAGTAGAATTTTTATCATCTTGCTGCTGCAATGAACCTTGCCAAAAGAATCAGCAAAGGAGAGGTAAAATTGAAATCCCTGTCCTTGCATTCCAAAGTGCCTGTTCTGCAAAAGCACTGGGTCCAGCTGAGAGAATATGAAAAATTTACACAGACACACCCTTCTCAGTGTGATCCTTCAAGTCCCCAAACCCACTTTCAAGACAAGCAGAGGTGTTTGGAACAGAAAAGGTATCAAGAGCCTTTGCAGTATCATAGAGAGAGGTTCTGTTCTGCAAAGCAGAACAAAGCTTCAGTAAGTTGAGTGTGAGCCTAATGAGCAAATGAAGGCAGAAGACAGTGATTTTCATGAAGCCCAGTGGGGTCTGTGTATTTCAGTCAAGATCTGTAAAACACAGCTTGCTGCAGCTATGGTTATTGTCAGCACCTGTATCTGTTGCTGCTTATTGTCATTTCAGTTCGAACTGCTGCAGGAAATGGGATTTGGCTTTAGTTTCAGGGTTTAAAATTTTTCTTACATGTTGAGACATTGTACCATGCTTTCAGATCCTCAGCAAGAATTAGAGTTCCTACTGACAGAGGACTTTTACAAGCTCAAACATGCTTGTGGCTTCCAGACAGGCAGCAAATCATAGAAGAGTTGCCAGGCTAGAAGAGTCTTTTATACAGTTCTTCAAATTAAAAACAAAGCAAAGAACCACACATTTAAATGGAAAGCCTCTGTGCTAGAGAGCAACAAAATTTTATGTATTTCTGCTTCTGGGTTCTAAATGAGTGAACCAGCTGAATTCTTAACTCCTTCTATAAGCAAGAATGTGAACTTAACAAAAGTAAGGGGCTTTTCTAGTTTTGTGAATTTGAAAGACATTCAGACAGAACAGCCATGCAGGTTCTACATGTGTACAAACAAGAGAAGAAAAAGACTTAAAAAAGAGCCTTGACATCAAAAGTGCCTTCAGTAAGTCTTTTCCCAATCCTTCATTCCCTCAAAACCGCTTTCTTCTGATTCCAGCAGGAAACTTCTCCTATCTTCCAAAATCATCTCTGCCTCTGACTCATGTGTGCTCTGCTTCTGATTTTGAGCAGGTTATCCGAGCATGTGGGTTCTCTCAGGAGATATTGAGTGAAGGAAGTTTGTGAGAAAGTTGAGGGTATCAGAGATGATGGGAACTGTGCAGAAGAAGACATGGAATTGAAGTACTCAGGATCTGTTGGCTATTATAGTCTCTTGGAGAAACATTGTTTAATTGCTGGCCCTCTGTAAATTGTTAGTATAAAATTGGATGCAGGATTGTTATTAGCCCACAAACTCTTAGAAAAGATTGGAAAAAAAAAAATGCTATCTGATTTTCCTGGGTAAAAACTACAGGTACAGTGGCATTGAGTTGATCCAGATTCTGAGACAACAGTTCTGAGTCAGTTTTATGTCTAAGATCTTTTATAACTTCAATTTGGGAAAGGTGAATTTTCTTTCTTGGCTATAGGAAAATAAAACAAATGACTGACATTTGATTTGTGTGAGTATCAGACCACATTTTACTAGTCTTATAAAACAGACTGTCATAATCCTAAATGCAACTGTTAATTTCATCTCAGTCGGAAGCTTACATACTCCTTTGCAAATGCTGATAAATCCTGCTCCTTCCAGTAAAGGACTCTTCTACGCCACATCCTCTCACTGCCATCGTTTATGGACCAAACTGTCTCCCCCTAATTTATTCCACAGGAAGACCACTTTATCCAAGCAATTATAGTACTGAAAATTATGTGCAAGTCTGAGCTGTTTCGAATAGACAGGGATTCAACATATTTGCTGCCTTAGAGAATTGCAACTAAGTTACAAATAAAATTCTCCAAACATTCAGAAATGTGCATGTTTTTATCTGTCTCTGCTGAAGGAAGAATAAATGAAGTTGTCACCCTCAAGTCTCTGAGATTTCTTGAGCTCTTAAAAAATAATTGAAAAGTCCAAGGTCAACAACCTTATTTCTGAAGAACATTTTTTCTTATTCTCCTCTTTTCCTTAAATGTAATGAGAAGGTATATATTAACAAAGATAACCCACTCCTGTCCTAATGCTGAAGAGAAACAGAGGTCTTTCCCTAAGACACAGATTCATAACCCTCAGAGTTTTCAAGTTAAATCATTCCTTTCCACCGGTCATTTACTTACTTTTCCTTATGACCATATTATGTCAGTTTAATGTTCCAGATGGATGTGTTCTAAAGCCTTACATTCAATGCCTGTTTCTGATGGATTTATGAGACCAGAAGAGGCTCAAAAGTACAAACAAGTGTGAGAGAACTTGAATTAAATGCTGGATTTGTCCTGATTCAGTTTTATCTCTAGTACTACATCATCAGTTTTTTAAGTTTACAACTTTATGTGCCCCCAAAGTCTTTCCTATTGTATCACAGAGTTCCAGCTCTTTGTCTTAGGTAAAATACACTTTTCATATTCTCAATGAAATAATGCGATGAGCTTAATGTCTCCAAAGATGTCTTCTCTTTCTCTTCACATCTGGCAAGACAATCTATAAATTTTATGTCTAACTATATAACTGTAAAAAGAGATTAAACAGAACAAAGAAGAATCCCTTGACCTGTGATGGTCTTCAGGTATTGAGCAGAAACAACTATTTACTCCAACTGGGTAAAAGCTTTTTTCCATGCTTTTGTGGTTTTTGGTTGGTTAGTTTGTTTTTTACTTTGTGGGGGGGGTTCAGCATTTTTTTGTTTTCTTTTGTTTCGTTCCATTTGCCAGTTATGGCAGTCACACTCACAAAGCTTTATATTTAATAGAAGTGTCAGTAAGAAGCTGTCAGAATTTGGGGGATATTGACTTTTTCAGTCAAGCTATGGATGAAAACAGAAAAGATAAAACTGACACCATAAAACAAGGTGCAGTATCCTGTTCAGGCTGTAGTCAATAGTAGAGTTACTAAGATTTCACCTAAGGGATTTTTAAAAGCATGTGGATGACTTGGGAGCCCTTATGTTTTATGGTGTAAACACATACAAACACTTCTTGAAGTTTCTAACTTTGACCCAAATTGAAGTAGTAGCTGGTATGGTACATTGTGATTTTCCCTTCTTTATGTCTACACTAACTAGAAAGCAATTCAAACAACCCACAACACTGGGATTTGAAATCCCTGCCATTATTCAAATGAGCAAGGTGGGATAGCCAACAACTGTAAAAAGTTTTGTGTTTCTTTATTAATAGTTCTCACGTGTGAGGTGCTCTTTTAAAACTTTGTAAAACTCAGTTTCTTCACTGAATTACTACAGATTTTCTAATAGGAGTTGTGTCCTTTATGATCCAGGCTTCCCTGTTGTGGGGAAGTATACACAACACTCAAATTGCAGAGAAACTTGGGCTTGGATGCAATGTGTTTACAATATTTTCTTCTTTCATATTACTGCTACTGGGAACCTAAATCTTTATGGGTAAACTAAATGAAAAATGGTCATTGTTTTTTTTACCATTGTTTTTTGTACCATACTACAGAATACTCAAGAAACAGTTATAAGAAAGAAAAATATATATATTCATAGCAGACTCTCATAACTGAAGTTTTTATTTCTCTCTGAAATAGCCACTATTTATGTGTATGACCAAAATTCATCTGTATTGCAGTCACCAAGGCTGAATTGGTGACTCATTCAGTTCCCTTTGTGTAGCGCCAGTTCTTTAGTATTTTATATTGCCTAACTAAAGCATGGAGAGATTTAGTCAGCTAATTAACATGAAGAATTTAAATAACAAACAGCAGATATAACATTCATGAAAAATGAAGATAGCAGGAGTGTACAATATACATGTCTTACAAATTTAAGCAGATGCTTTAATTTTTTTGTTGGTACTTCCTCAATAATAATGGCAATAATAATTTATTTAGGACGAGAGATTTTGGGAAGAGTTTCATTTGACCATGAAATGACGTCTTTTTTTTTTTTTTTTAATGTGAGAGAAAAGAAATTATGTTTGTCTTACATATTTGGCTTTTTTTTTCAAGTTCAGACAGTTCATCCTGTGGATTCAGGCTCTGGTTTCCAGAGATGAGAATATTTTATATGCTTTAAATATTACCTGTGGTTTTCATTAGTACTGTATTGAAAATAGTAACTCTGAAAATTACTGCCTTTCTTTCCTCATGCAATTTTGAACTTGGCTACAAGATAGGACATTGTATACAATGGTGTCTTCATATTGTCTTTTCTTCAAACCCCATGTCTTCTGGCTTCACCAATGTTGAAATCTCCTTTTTTCACTGCTGGTGAAATGTTTTTCCCAGCATTTGTGCCCCAGATATGGTTCAAGGAGTGCTGCACATATTTTTGCTGCTCAGCTGGCTGCAGTGCCTGTGCCTATGTTTGTTGAACAATTAGCTCCTATAATAATGACTTTTACCATCTTCAGCTAAAGGAAATGTCCAACAGAAAGAAAGAAAAAAGAGATAATCATTACTCAGCCTTATACACTGAGAACAATTAAATCAATGTTTTCCTGCTGAAAAAAATTTGCAAATCCGAATTTCAATTCACTAATTGTGTCCAAACGCTCCAGAGGACCTTTGAATCCTGTGATGGGAGCAACTCTCTCGGGGATATAGGTTTCATGGAGCAGAACCATAGGTGAACCCACTGCAGCTGTGATAGAGGCAGTCAGTCCATGTTGGCTTGGATTGTACACGGGTGTTGGATAGATCAGGATGTGGACCAATGTACATGCATCTCATCGCGATAGGCTGAATATATTTAAAGAGACAAGAAAGACAACTTTAAGCTGTAAGAATGTAATGTAAAGGAGATACTGTTCATTTAATCCTACAAGCAAGATATTTTTTACAAAGAGGAAAGCTTAATAAAATCATTGGAAGCTTAAGGCTGACAGTAAGCAAGCCTTAAATGTGCATACATGGTAAATGACATCTCTTCTCTGCCTCTTAATTATTGGAGGTGATGTCAGGCTTTGCTTTGCCTGAGTGTTTTACATCCCCAGTGCTCAGACACACCATGTTTTGCATGACTTCGTGTACAGATACCAATATTTGTACCTTGTAGAGACTAACAGAAAACTGAAGCCCTCGAGCTTTGCCTAGATGACATGTAAGATAGGTGAAGTCATAATGGATCGTATGCATCGTAACAACATGATTATTCATTTTTAATTCATTTTTAAATAATGTATATTTGCGTTGGGGCAAAATCTTGTTAAGGGCAGCTCTTTCTTTTCCTTGCTGATTTGCCAACTAATACTTTTATTGAAGTGTCAGTAGTTTGTAGGTGTACTGTCAGCCTTCTGCAGGTTCCACAGTGGTGTAAACAGTCACTTGATCTGCTCTGTACAAGTATTGTGTGCAGGAACAAGTCAGAAAATCACTAAAAATAAAAGTGAAATTGATCTTCCAGTGTAATTATACTGCGCCAAATGAAAGCAAGGACAAATTAAGTGAGCGCACATTTTTATTTTTTTCCAAGTTGCAAGTAACTTTTTTCATAACGAGAGAAAGGAAGATTTTAATAGTGTATCTACACTGGCCACAAATCTAAAACAATGGCAGGAAACAAGCAGCCACAGGGTGTGCAGTGGTAGGTGTGGAAGAGCGCTTACCTACTTGGCATCCTTTGGACAATCCCTTAACTGAAAAAGCAAGATATACACATAGTACAAAACTATGTCTACAGCCATATCTGCTGTAAAGAAGCAGGAAATATTCCCCACATTGTTGTATATTGTAGCACTTGTTGTGTGTTCATGGGAAGAAAAACATTTTGTAACTGCTCCTTCCCGGGAAAAGATCAGGATGGACAGTAGGATTATTCAGGTTGGAGGAGTTCTCTAGTAGCCTCCTGCTAGAAGCTTTTGATTTGCCTGCCACTGACGATCTGGCCTCTCCTCAGCTACCACCCATTCCATTGACCTGAGTGTTTGGGGGACAGAATTAAGTGCTTTATTCCTGTATTTGGCCTTCCTGTCTCCTGCAAACGGTTTTGACTGGGCAGCCCTGCTTTCTCTGCTCACATCTTTATCATCTATCCCACTCCTGTGTAAGTGGCAGGCAGAATCTGGCTCTTAGTGAGTTGAATGAACTACTGGATTGGGAGCAGTAACAAATCCCACCATCCCCCTGCAGTTATGAGCTTTTAGTAAATAAATGGGAAACATTTCACATAATTAAATACCATCTTAGAAAACTGGGAAAAAAATGCCCTCATTTAGAAGAGCATTCAGAATGGCATATAAAACATGCTGCTTAAATGTATTTTATAATGATTTTGCAGCAGAAGCACACATCTGAATGGATTCATGAAAGATCACAATTAATCAGCGTAGGATATTTCAATCTGTCGAGTTTATTTTCCTAGGGCATGTTATTGCTAGCATTGCTTTAATAGCTTTGCCATATCCAAACTCCACCTGCCCACCTCGCTGTACCTAAAAATTCCCATTTAACCAGGGTTCTCATTTTATCAATCACATTTTGTAATAGAAGTCAGTTTTGTGTCCCAAGTGGCTAAGCATTCCCATCCTTATATCAAGAATTAAACATCTCCTGAGAAGGAAGAGAGGTCAAGTGCTGTAATAAACCAGATTCCATCAAGAATGTGAAAAAATGCTGCTCTGACCAAAGCTAAATGGAAGTATAGCTGGTTTGAGATGTGATGTGAAAGCATAATGAAAAAACTTGAAGCTATTTCTGGAGTTTGTGTCCACTGTGGCTGATTCCATCTCATTCTTTCTGACACTGTTATTTACTCTGAAACACACTGAAAACTCTTTATACATGCACGATGCATTCAAAAGACCAGGCCCACAGTCAGCTTCAAGTACCTTAATTTCACAACATTTATCTTTGACTTTAGACTATGTACATATTAAATCCTTGGAAATTAAATCCGAATGAGGAATAAACATCAAGTAAGTAAAAGCAGGCAGATACTGATTAAAAAATTAGTTTCCCTGGACTTCTGATCCAGAAAGAAAACTGACTCTGAGAATTCTGTCAGCATGTCCCTGTGGTTGAATAGGTTAAATGTTTGCCACATTCATAACAATAAAAACTTTCTTCTTGGTTTCAGTGGAAATGAAATTCTCCACTGAAAATTTCTATTTTATTGCGCACCACAATATTATTTCCATTTAATCTATTAAATTACCAAAGGAATAAAATACAGGCTTTAGTACTTAGCAGAAACACAATGCTGTATTTATTAGCTTGCTGTAAAAATTTCTTTTGGGCAATAAATCTGGTAATTTCCTTTTTTTAATGAAAAAAAAATAAAAAAAAAAATCCATTTCTTGCTCCCTACACATTCTGAATATCCAATAACTGACTGAGATGAAATAAATTTTTAATTTTTATTATGAACTGAACGCATATTGCTTGAAGTAAAACTTAACTTTGTTTTTAATCTAATGAAATATAATATATTTTTAATCCTTTTATTCTAACTTCTGATGGAATAATGCTGAAAATCACAATTCGGTTCTAATCTTACAAAAATATTACTTCATACCCAAACTGCAACAGATGTGGCTGAGTATAAAACAGGCTTACATCAGTAATATTCGCATTCTTGGTAGTTGGTAAAAGATGACACATGGAATTCTCTTGGGCATATCAGTTATAAATAATTCTGAGAAATTCCTTCCATTTCTGAGGAATTATTTGAAAAACATTAATTTCTACTGTTTACTTTTAAGACTATGTCTGGAAAAATATTTTTTGTTATTCCTAATCTATTTTTCTATAATACTGTTATTTCTGTATTATCTGAAAAATTCACCCTTTTTTACAGTTATACAACTAATACTATAGAGGGGATTATCTGTATCTACAAGCCTCATCTTTACTATAAAATGTCATACAAGTATAAAATAAAGAAAATTTGGGACATTATTATGATTGCCTTCCCCCTTAGATTTTCAAAAGCACTGGAGATGATTGTTAGGGTTACTGTATAGAGATGTGTTGTCCTCTCAAATCAACATACAAAAATCTTATGTAAGTACCCACCAACTTTATGGTTTGTGTAGTGCTCTACCTACCTGCATTGTTAATTTGGAATATCTATTTGGAAGTTCCCATTTTTAGAAGAAAACATAATTCTTTGGCTGTTACTCAGCTGAAATACTTTATATATCTGTGTAAAAGAGAAAAAATGGTCAGCAGTCTGGATAATTCCCTGTATTGTGTTGAGTTCCCTGAATCAGGTCAGCTAAAGATTCAATGCATATTTTTTGTGAATGATTATGGTTATCAGTTTCTCAAAATGCTTCATCATTGCTGAAATGAACATTTTAAAGTAAAAAATATTCTCATTTCTTTTCATATCTTTCAGCCAACACAGTTTCATCACTACTACTTCTTGCTTTTTATGCAAAAAATACTGAATCTTAGGTCTCGGGTTTCACTTTTTTCTTCCTGAACATATTAGATGAAACTTCTCAGGAATAATACTTTAGCCTTAAAAAATGAATCAATTTATACTGTTATTAGAAAGAATGCCAAAACAGAAGGAACTTGATTTTCATAATATTTCCATTGTAGTGGATAAGGAGATTTTTCAACTCTTTTGTTTTTTGTTAATTTGAAAAAACCAAACGTTGTTGTAAAATGTATAAGAGATTTCTGGACAGAACAAAAACTGAAATGGAAAATTTAGTGACATGACTATTTAGCTGTTCTCTACAGGAATGTTTTTGTTTCTATAAGTTGAACACTATTGCCTACTTAAGAGTGTATATGCGCTATTAATTCGAAGTCTGAATAACTATAAGCAACCAAATGAAATATTTTGAGAAAATTAACAACTTTTAATCTTTTTCTCAGAAAGATAGGAAACAATACCTAAGTGTCAAGATGTATTATCTTGAATAGTTTGGGGTGTTTTTTTCCCTGAAGAAATGTTTTATTTGTTTTGTGTTTTTCCCACCTCATCCCCGTTTACATATGCCAGCAAATTTACAGTCTTTGCTCCAGATCTGGGGGGACTCTCACAGGGCATCCTGTCACCAGGCACAAGTGGAAAGCCAAGGTCAACACCTTCTCCACAGCCTGGCTTGCCCATGGCAGCCTCACCAATTTCCACAGTGTTATATTTTGTTTGCTTTTGTTTTAAATATTTCTGGTGTAAACATATGTAAAACTAAAGCTAAAGCTTTGTTTGCACAATTATTAAGGCAACTCACTAAGAACAAAGATGGGAAAATTCTTCAGGGAGATCATGGCATTCAGTTTTCTACAAAGCTTCAGTAACTGCACCGGTAAAAGTGGGGTTTTTCCCCTGTTTGTCTTATTCCTGGGTAAACAGAATACTCTCACCTTGCAGCTAAGATTGATGAGTCAGCTCATGTGCATATTAATTCATAGATCTCAAATGGCCCCACAAAGGAAATGAGTGACGTTCCAGGAAGGGACAATGTCAGAAAGTACCTTGTTAAGGTCATTGTGATGAGTTCTATCTTGTGTAAGATTATATGAGGCACAAGGAATTGATATGTTATGGAAACATCTGAGACAAATACAGAGATCTCACTATAGATTTGCCTTCACAAAACTGCTATTGAGTGGTGTTTCATACATGGTGGAGATGGGTTTATATTGTCTTAGCTCCAGGTTGTTCATGTGGAACGTGGCCTCTAAAACAGTGAGGAAATTGTGCATGCACACACTTCAGACAACAGAGCATCTCCCTGTATAAAGGTTTTCTACAACATGTTGATTTAGATGTTTGTTCTTGGACTGATTCCTGTTGTTACTCACTGGAAATGCAATCAGCTTCTCAGAATTGTGTCTAAGCTTCCATTAATGTCCAAATGATGTGATAAAGATGTAAAATGAGTCTTAAATGCAAACGTAAGTTTTGTAGCATTTAGAAATTTCTGAAATCTCTTTTTAGTGTTTTAAAATTAATCTCTCCATTGCAAATTCATGTAGGCATGATTTCCCCTTTTGGCTTAAACATCATTGCATCTTGCCAAAGATTGTTGCTATTCCTCACCTTTTAAATATAATTCGATCTTCTCATGCAGTTCTAACAAAAAGATTTTTTGATGGGCTGGAAACAATTGCAGAAAATAACAACTTGACACAAGGGAATGCAAAATGACTGATAATTTTACAGGAAAATATACAAGCACATGAACCCTGAGGCTGTAGGACAGCAAATGTCCTTGCCTAAAGCATATAAACAAAATTGAGACTTTCTAAAATATTTTAGTTTTCCTTTCCTATTGCTTAATCTTCCAAAGTGTACAATTATTTTTGCCTTTTCTAATAATTTTTCCTCATTAAAGGATATCATTGTCATCAGAGAATTTTATATGACAGACTTCTTCCAAATATGTGTTAAAGGGGTACAAAAATCACTTCCAGACCTCTCCCTTGTTTGACTAATGCTTCTCTGCATAGCTGAGAACCCAGGAGCTCCCCCAATGCCAGATCCATTACCATATCCCTAGCTAGTTTAAACCTAACTCAGTAGCTCTGTTACATGACACTACAGCTTGCAATTCAAATTAAAGTCCTTAGCCCTTGGCGTGTCACTATTAGTTGGATCATCTCCTTTAAGGTGAAGAAAAAAAAAAAGCAGTAATGAGGAATTGTAAATTTTTTAGGGCATTATCACAAAGGAATCTCTGTCACTTAGCAACTGCTACTGACAATTGTATGTTACGATCATGACGTTTTAGAACTGCGGCTGGTACCTGTCAATATACTTCTGCTCCAAAAGTATCTTTGGGCATCTTGTTAACAGTCACATCAGTGCAGTGGTGAAGATTGCTTAGCTCACCTGGATAGAAGATGGAAGGCTGAGTAATACCTCTGAGTTTTAAAGTGTGTTGTAATGCAGCAATATACACACTGTTTACAAATACGTGATGGACTAATGTTGTCATTACAACTCATATTCCAAGTAAAAGTAAAGAATACTGGTAAAAAAACAGACATTTTTTCCCAGGAAGCATCTCTTTTTTTATCAACAGATATTTCCAGGTGAAGGGCATGTTTGTCCTGATATTGATCATATTGACTGCATTTAAACCAACTACTTGGATATCTCAGTTTCAAGAAATATCTCTTTAAAAAGGATAAATCAATTCAAAATTTGCCTTTGCAATCTGGAGCCCAGATTGAATGGAATTCAATATAAATTCCAAGATGGAATTTATAATGTTCCAATTTACAGCCTGCTGGACTATTAGCATTAATTGCTTCCTGAGAATATTGCAAACAAAATATATTAAGATTTTCTTTCTCCTTAGTACAACCCTAACGCCATCATTATGGAAAGTTGATACAAATTTTCTTGTTCTATAGGCTGAATTGTAAAACATTGGAATTTGAATGAGCGCATTACGAGCAATGTTCAGACTGCTAAACATCTTTAATATCTCATGCACATTCAAATCATTTCCTCTTTTCTTTTCTCTGGTATTACAATGCCTGAAATCAATCTTTAAGAAAGAATTGTCATATAACCCTGACACGCACAAGTTATTAACTATACAGAATTGCGAGGATGTGCATAAATTTTCATCTAAAATTGATACAGAAACCAGAATCAAAATATTATCACCCAAGTAAAATATCTTTTGCGTTACACCATATAGGTGCAACTGAGAAGATAGAAGGAAAATTTCATCGTATTGAAAAAAAAAAAAAAGAAATTGCCATTGTAATCCGCTGATGTTTTTTTAGATCAGTTTCTATGGTCAAATATGAAATAAAAACATCATGCAAGATCCCAAGCATTCTACTGTATGATTTAAAAAAAACCCAACCAAACAACAAAACTAAGGAAAAAGCAGAAATTGAAAATGTTTAGCAGTCTATGGCAAAGCAGCCTATGCTCGTCACCTTCTTAAAGTGGCAATTCCAAACTGCTAATCCAATCCTGCAAAAGACATGTCACAGTACTATCTAAAACTTCACCCTCTCCTGCTATTCCTGCCTCCAAAGAAATGGGATTTGCAGTGGGTTTTAAAAGCGACCACATTTCATAAGAACGACTGGAGATGAATCCCAAAGTTGAAATTCTTCCTGCAGAAAGACTTGCCAGCATATAGGTCATATGCTAAGGAAGCTAGTTAGATATCTTCTGTGGCTCCAAGGAGATAGATGTGTTCTCACTGGTGTGCAGCTTTCAGGCCACTCGCATATTTATATTTTTCAGAAACAACACACTCCACCACTATCAAACACCTGTCCAGTACACATTTAAAAGCACAGTGCACTTGATGCATGGGTCACATCTTGCTGTGTTCCCTTGTCTTCAAGTTCATATGAAATGCAGCTTTCTGGTGTGCAGCATCTGCTGGTTTGGGGGGTTTTTTCCCCCTTAAATATGTATGTTCCCACCCATACGGGAGATTAGTGGAACTTTGGGGCCCAAGACTGACATTTCCTTTAGCAGAGAAACGACTTCTTTTCCCAGTTTAAGTTCTCAGCAAGAAATGACTGAAAGCTAAGTTGTTCCTGGCTACTCATGTTCAAATGCACCATGTAGTGGCTGATGATAAAAATGGTATTAATAGCACTACTATAATCATTATAATCTTAGATTTTTACAAATTCATTTGTGACTTTAATAAACTTGAAGGTATTACAGGCACTTTTATATGTATGTGGTTTAAGAATAAAGTTGCTGAATATTTGCTTCCTGTTTTGCTAAATGAAAATCCAGGCTAATTGAGGAAACTTCTAAGAATTTCTGCTTCCCTTTTAGAAGAATTTAGGACAAAAACCTGGATTTTGTCCCCAAAATCTGTCCTTAGGATTTCCATACCAAACACATCCTCTGGAATTGTTTTTCTATTCAGTATGCTGTAATTCACATAATGTTTAGGAGAGAATGAAAATATCAGTAATTATGATTGAGATGTTGTTTGGCAAGTTTGGCAGCAGTTTTAATTGCATACTGCTGTATATCTACTCTAGATGGTACTCTTAAGGAAGTTAACAGATTAATAAATTGTATGTCTAGAATCTAAGGGAAAGTGTAGGAAGAAGCATCCTGGGAAGAAGGAGCAGTAGCAGGTAATATTTAATGTATCTGCTTCCCCAAACCCATCTTTATCAATGGGTAGATAGATTTTCTTCTTGTAGAGATTCAGTGATGGAAAAAAACAAAGCTGACCACCTGATAAAGGAGAAGCCACTGCCCAAGAATTCACACACCATCTGAGGCTTTAACTGCTGGAACTGGAATCCCTTTGAAGACAGCAGCTCCAGTGAGCCAGGGGATACAGCAGGAGGTCAGCTTGAGCTGGATGTCCCTGGAGAGGGACCCAGAACAGAGAAATCCATGTGGGACTATACAATTTGTGCACACAATTCTTCATGGTCTCTGCCCGCACCTCTTGGTCCAGTGGTGATCTTTGGTCCGCGATCTTCCAACACCGCAGTGGATCGTTTCCCCACCTCCATGCAGGCAGGCCATTCACTGCTCTTATCCTGAGCTGCAGCTCCGATGGACGTTGTTGTGTTCAATGCCCTGCAATGTTCAATTCAGTTGGTATTGAACATTGCAGGGAGTAATCAAAACAAAAATACTTCAGCATTTTATTAGGAAGGGATGAATCGTCAGCAGGTGAGAAGGTGTCTGCTTTCTTCAGATCTGCGCTGTCAGGGTTTATGTCACAAGCCTGCCCATTCTATTTGGTACCTAGGCATTGCTGAGGTGGGAGAAGGCAGAGCCATCCAGGTGTTTCACAAAAACAGTCCCTCTCTATGTTTAAGAAACACTTTCAAAATTTTATTAACACTCCTAATATTAAAACAAATCTACTGGGACAGGTCTCTGGAGGTGTTTTAATTCAGCCCTCTGAATTGTGAGAACGACATTTTGTTGCGTTATATTTGCTGGATAGGTTAAGGGCTCAGATTGACTGGTCAGTCTGCCCAGATACCCATCAATTTGTCCTATCAATCTATATTTCCTATTGATTGGATTGAAGTGAACTTGTGCAAGTGCTCTTGTTGCAGTGAGAATAGACATTTCTACAATGCAATATTTTCTTGCCAGCTGAAGCTCCAATTGTAATAAATTCTCTGTGGAGAATATTTGCATTTTCCAAGTATTCCTATAATATCCAAATTTATTTTGTATTCCGAGGTGTATCCATATCAAAAAGGGAAAAACAATTTTTAAGAAGGAAAGTATTTTATGGGGAAAAGAGGACCCTTCGATTTGTTGGGTTTTTTTAGTGTTGTTAGATCTCTCCCTAAATAAATTAACTCAAACTTGTGGATGTGGATTGGGAGCAGGGTGCTCTTAATCCAATTATGAAAAGGCTTTAACTAATAATACTTTTATATTATTTTGACAGGGGAACTTAGGGTGAGTTTCTTCTAGCTTTGGGATTGATTGAAATAATTTCCCCTGAAGCATGAAGTATGTCTCAAGCCACTTTAGAAGTAAGAAGTTCTGAATTCTGAACATAAAATACTCTCTATTAAAACAGCAGCAGATCCATGTTGGCCTGATGCTTTTCCAGCTTTAACTTTTGTGACAGTTGTATCAAGGTTTTTACCTTCCAAAGACCTTTTTCTGTTAACAAAAAAAAAAAAAAAAAAAAAAGAAAAAAAAGAAATAATAAAATCACAAACACCTGCACTGATTCAGCTAAGTGTGGCATAAAACTTCTGAAGTAAGTCAATGATTGTCAATTGCAGTGTTATTTCTATCTGAAATAGCAATCACTTATTTAGTCGTTTCTTTGGATAACCACACAAAACAGCAACTTGGAAGGCCCTACACCACACTCCTCCCAAAACTCTTTGAGGAAAACTAGGGCAAATTTTTGTCTTTCAGACTTGCATTAATAAAATTCCGTTGTTCATGGAGGAAAAAGATCAATGTATATCATAATCAAAAGCTTTGATTTCTATTTCTCTAGCATTTTACCACTCTCATGTAATAGATATATGCAAAAGGATACCCATCAGTTAAAAAATGCCTTATTTGCCTACAAAATATCAAAGAAGGTTCTGTCAAATCAACAGTTAATAAAACCTCTGAAATTTCAGGTGTATGCTACAAGTGCAGATTGAGGGAATGATAGGTTACTAAGTGGGAAGAAACCGGGTATGTCTAATGGGCTTGTTCTCACTGCAGAACAAGGTCTTTGAGAGTAAATTGCCCTCGTGAAACAGTCATCCTTGCTTTTCAGTTAATTTCAGAGATACTATGAAGTAATTTGGATTACAGTAGCCAGACTGCACTGCAAGAAAGGAAGAGATCCTGAGCAACAGGGCTACACATTTTTAGTGAGGTGTGGGCTCAGACTTGGCACAGCAGACAGGTTCTTTTGTCTTGCATGAATTCAGCATGGGAAGAAGAACTGGCTTTTCAATTTCATCACACACATGGGGAAAATGCCTTGTGTCATCTAGATGAGCAGAAAATCAGATCAGCCACAATTACTGGGAAATAGGAGCTTATCAGACCCAGTGTGAGTGAGCTGGGCTTAACCTGAGCTGACTTCATATCTAGAAGCATTTACCCTATAGCTTCCTTTCATTCATGTGTTTTTTTTTCTTTTTATTGTTTAAGCAAGTGTCCCAGTCCCCTTGCTTGGGCATGAAAAACACTTATGCCATAGCTTCACCCCTAGTCTTCTGCAATCCATCTCCCTCACATCTCACTTCTGAGCAATGGCCATTTCAACCACCTAAACACTGACTACTTCATGGGATTATTTAGACTTTTTCCATTCCAGAAGCCATATTGAATTGTTGGGGTCACTGATCACTAACGGGAATGGACCAGCATCTACTTAAAATTGAGCTTTGCACAGAAGACAAAAATAACTCTACAAAAAAAATTAGACCCAAATGGATAATATAAATGTAAATAATAAAGTAAAAGGAGGAAAAAAATTAAAAAAGATAATAATCCTAGAAAAAAGGTACATAATCAAGACCATAAAGCATTATTCCCTTCTTCGTCCATTGATGCAACCAGTCTGGTAAGAATTGTGTTGCTCCACTACACATGGGCTAAGTCATGGGTGAAGCAGCAATATATCACACAGTACATAATAAATCCATTGACACAGAGAGCTTGGAGTAAGAGTGTAGTAGGTTATTCACACGAAGTGAGATAACTCCAGTTATTCTTTTCACTTCAGAGATCCATCTGAAGAACATGATCAGGTGAAAATAGTTCCAGTAATTTAGCGGCAAGCTTACCAGCAGAATGCCTTTTACACTCCTTAATATGAGACAGGAGGCAGCATTTTCAAAATCTTGGAAGTCTTTCAGACAGCATTGAAAAGACACAAGTCACTGTGGCAAGATCAGAGCAGGCATTGCAGAGCTTATTCCAAACAATATTCATTCAGGGCAGGAGAGAGCTAAGTGTATTAGGAGACTGTTAGTGATTTATTTGCTTTTTTTACAGAGTCATGTAGTGGGGAAAGACAGCTAATCTTGTTGGACTCCATTAAGGAAGTCTCTTCTGGCTTCAGACAGCCATGCATCCCCACCTGGACTTCGCAAGCAACATGACTGGAAATTTCTCGTAATGTTCAAGGTATATTTGCATAAGCATGGAAGCAGACTTGCATTAACAATGTCTCTATTAAGGCCTAAAAAACCCTGATCACGTCATTAGGCATGTTCCCTGGACACTTTTGTGCATCAGAAATATCTCCTGATCATCACCTTTATTTCTGTCACATCCATGGTAGTTTTAATAACAGTTTTATAGTACAATTGAAGTCAGAGGGAGAAGAGTTATTTTTTAATTGATTCTATGTTTTTTAAAAAGGAGAAGGAAGTTTCAAATATATCTAACAGCATCTGACTTCCAGAGATATTGTTATTAAACCTTCAGGGTTTAGGTTTAAGTTATAGAAAGGAAACTGGGAAGATTATAGGCAGGATTTTCATAGGAGAGGTAGCAAAGTCTGGATTTATTTTGTCCTCTATTTAAGGAGACATAGAATAATAATCCTACACTTCTCACAACTCAGGATTACAATTGAAAATAATTCATGTATCCAAAAAATTGCATCACCAGATGGATAAGGAAATGCAATGCAGTTGCAGTAGAGGTGTGCCCCTGCACAAGGGAAAGGTTCATTTTCTGAGAGTTATGGGGGTTTTCTCAGTTTGCTTTTCTTTTTTGAGCCCAGAGAATGTTGGGGTTAACTTGTGAAAACACACTGGGAGACTTTCAAGGGGAGATTGGCTGCATGCCGGAAAGTACATTTCTATCTCCTAAAAGATAAAAGCAGGGCTCCTTCCTTGGCCAAGTTGCTCTAACAGGTTTGCTCACCAAAAAGCAAGAGCTGATTTCTGGTGCTCACTCATGACACCCTGTCAGACACCACCAAGGCCCCATGAGCTGCCTCATGGGCATGAAGATGGGGGTCCCTGCTCTGGTGGGGTTCTAGTGATGGGGTTCCTGCCAGGTTACAGGAGCTGCAGGGCTGTGTCCTGCCCAAGGGGTCTCCCCCAACACTGATCCTCAGCTCCCCATTTGGGTCCCCTGCCAGATCACTGGCACATTGCTGCTCCAGAAAGATGCTTCCTTGCCTTGGTCCTTGAAATATTTTTAGCAACCTAAAACAGAAAGCAGAAATCAAGGTTCTGGACAGTTTTTGTTGCTGACGTTGATCTAGACCTAAACACTTATGGTAATCTCTGACAGACACTTATAATTTATTGGAACATGGCTCTTCTGCAGTGTAAAAAACCCTATTGACCTTCCCTAATATGAAAAAGCTGGCAAAACTGGTTGTCAATTTAATGCCAGTAAGAAATCAACATTTACTGGTAGTTATGATGCAGTGGTTTGTCTTTCTAAAAATTACATCATCTTTTAATCAGATCCTACTTAACATGCTTTTTATTCCATCAAATTTTCAGTGAAATCCAGCTATCCCAACAGTATTTGGGATCCAGCATACCTGAGAGACTGCATAAGCAGCCTCATAGGAATTTTTTTCCCTTTAAAGTCTACATGAACAAAGAAATGAGTTTGGCAGCATTCAAGCAATACATTTATGAAATCTTTTGAAATGGGAATTCTAGTATAATTCGGCATGATTGTAAATGCTCTAAAATGTGTAAGCCTAAATGGCAAAGGGAATTGTATACTGTAGTTAGTGATAAATGTTCCATGCAATATACAGGGTTTAGCTGCCCCACTTACCCAATGCTCAGTGGAATTAAGTAGTTAAATTTATGTGCATAGTGTTGAAACTGTAATGCTGAGTGTCAACCTCAGACCTGTTTTTCTGCTAAAGCATAGAAAAAATACCAGTGGAAAAACCGTCCCAAGCCTCAGTCTGGTAAAAGGACTGCAAGTCAAGCAGAAAATGTAAAACATTCCTGGTTTTTCTGACCAACCTGTCACAGCCCAATCTGTTGTGACAGTGCAGGAAGCACAGCCTGAACGCACGTTGGGGAAGGGGTCACAGCTTAGGCTCCTCTTTTTTTGACAGATGTGAAAGTCTCAGCACACAGTGCCTGCCTGCTCTAACAAGGTGGCTTTTTTAGCAAGCCATCAAAGGCAGAGATGGGACACAGTGGGTCTTTTGTCTCCTGAGAGGTCACTGTCCTTTCTGGTTTCTCAATTTCTCATTAAAGCTCTGCATGTACTTGTATTCATTAGTGGGAAAAGAAAGTGTACAGAGCCTCTCTCCCTCACCTCCTAGTTTACTAGTTTCGAAGCCATGGAGTAGCTCATAACCACTGGTGGTAAGTAGAAGGCAAAGAAGGCTTTGTAACTGCCTGTTTCTACAGGCAGGACTGAGCAGCTCAGTGCTGGCAGGGCAGCAGGAAGCGGCTTCCTCTGCCCCAACCAAAGGACAAGGAGTTGCTGCATGACCTGAACAAATGGAGGGATCCAAGATGTTGAAGGGATCCATGTCCAGGGTTGATATGTGGGAGCCCCCTGCAAAGGCCACCAGAGCAGAGAATATGCAGAAAAACCTGAACCCCCTGCTGTGAAAGGCTCCGTAACTGGTGACATAAGAGGGAAAGAGCTGCACCTGTGTGGGTAAGGCACCCATGGGGGGCCAGCTCAGGTGTTCCCCATCTGTAGTGATGAGGGGACGGACTGGAAACACCGTTTATTTGCACACTGCTGGCTTGTTCTCTTTTCATAGAAAGGTGGCGCCTTAAGGTGAAGGAATTAGTGACAAAGCTGGGAATGCACCTCTGTGGAGCTCTATCCTTTAGGCAGAAGCTGTAAAGGTAACTGTTCTTGGAATTATTCATCTTTTATTGTAGGTCAAGGGACTGATAGAAGCTTAAAGAAATAAAATATTGGGAAATGCAGTGCATTGTTGTTCTGGCTATTTTGGGGTTTGTGGAACATGAAATGTTAAGGAGAAAGTAAAGCTACTGATGATACACGATGGGTACACATTCTTCAGTGTTTGAAATGCTTGTTTGTGTTGAGATGTACTGGTTTCTCTGCCTCTGTGTTCAAATAGTGAGTCTTCTGACTGTACCTGAAAAAAGTTCTAGTTCTGTAAAGTATGACCAAATAAATGTGTGTCTTAAGGCATATCTGGGGTGCTAACACCAGTAACTGTATACAGGACCAATAATCTCTCATATAACCTGTTTATTTGGCACCACCCGTTGACCTGACTTCGCTCTTGTAGCTGAGGAACTTGCTTGAGCTTCAAGTGAATGCTTAACAAATGTAGCTCAATAGGAAGAGACTTTAGTTATCTTGGGAACAGAATTGTAAAAAAATAAAAACTGTTGTATAGTGGTTTCTGTAAGACTTCATATAAAATATGGGGAAAGGGAGATGCTTGTGTTGCTTAACTGAACTTTGCTATACTACAGTCTCATGAGTGGGTTTGGGTGGCCCTTGGGATGCCCATAGCCTCTGGCAGGGAGCCTGAGAGATACTAACCTCAAAATGGAGTACATGTTTCCCTTTCCCTACTGAATCTGTTTCTTTTAACAGAAGCGATGTCTTTGTATTTCTGCTGCTGCTGTATTCTGCCCTTTGTTTTTACTTCTACAGCTGGGTCATACAGATCTTTTTCCTTTGTTTTCTTTCCCATTTTTTTTAAGAAAAAAGTCTCACAGTATCTTGAAATTACTAACAAAAATCTTTTTATTCTTGTATGATTAGGGTGGTTCCAGGCAGCCTTTGTTCTGCATCCTTAGATCATGCACGTGATGCAGAGTGCTTAACTTGTGTACTCTTTCTCAGCCTGAAACTGAAGTTTATGTTGAAGTGCTTTAAAAGCTCAAACTACAATTTTTGTTTGATAAGCTAAACAAGGACTTGAATCACACTGTGTATCAAGAGCTACTAGTTCAAATAGGCCCTGAATGTCTATGGGAGAATTGAATTATTTTTCTACTGTCACAGGAGATAAACAGGTTTGAGCAGACATTGAAATATAAGAAGAATTAGCATTTTAATGCTTCGGATTTTTTCCTCCAGATTTTGAATAGAAGTTGAAACTTGAAGTACATTGAAAAGGTTTCCTAAAACTTGATGTTTATTTTGGGTTTTGAATCCTTGATTGAAACAGAAATACATTGTTTTAATTTTATGTGGTTTTTATTTTCCTCCAAAAAAAATGTTATGTTTGTGTTAAGTCTGTCAATGTGAATTTTACTGCAATGGTTTGAATTTCTGAATTTAAAAGTGATGTTGTTTATGATTTGCAGCCAAACTGAGCACAGAGGGCCTTCTAATAAAATACACAATATTTTGTGCTGTCAGAGGTCGAATACTTCAACTTTGAGATAGCATAAGAACTTATGTGACATGGTGTAGTGAATGTGCCATAATCAACAGGAAAAAATAAACAGTTTCAGAAGAAAAGGGCCGTTATAACTGTAGCAATATTTGGAGGAAGAACAGAGGAGGCTGTCACGTGTATGACCAGAGTGATGGATTCTGAGAGGCATCAGAAGTGCAAAGTACCTCCTGAAAAGCAAGTTTTCTCTCATTCCTTCTCACTGCCTTTATTTTTTTTCTTCTTGCCAAGTTTCTGCAGGGAGGCTTCAGAGTAGCTGTGCATACATGAAAAGATTAGAAAAAGTGAGGTAAATTCTGCACTGACACACACACCTCCACTGACATCAAAGCGATGACATATCTTTTGTCTCTCATGTTCCAAGTAGGTTTTTCAAAAAAAAAAAAAAAAACCAAAAAAAAACAGAAAAGTAAACAAAAAATCCACAACAAGAACTGAAGAAACATGTCTATCACTTAAAGAATTGTTGCTATTTTTCTGAGAGGGAGAAGGCAGATACTATCCCCAGGAAAAAATGTTGATACATGTAAAAGAGACTGATGATTTCGTTTGCCCTGACAACTCTGAAGCTGGTTCTGACTGTGGTCTCTCAGCTGCTTAAGTCACTGAGACCAAGTTTTGTCCTGCACTACCTTTCTACAGCCTTCATTTAGGCCCTTTGCATAGGGGAGGCCCTTCTGGGATCCCTTAGCAAATCCATTAGTCCCGTTGCATTTACTCAGGTAGTTAAAGTTAAGCCTTTGGGATTGTCTTGGTGTAGTGGGGTCACAGGAATTAATGGATTTCCAACAGGAAGGGCAGCTTTTCCTTCAAACCAAAAGTGCATAAACTTTTTTTTTGCATTTCATTTTGATGTTCATTCTGAATACTAGGAGTGTGGGTGGTACTTTCACAGCAACTGTCTCAAGAAAAGTAAATATGTATGTTAAAGACCATATGTCATTGAGTTTTTCTGCCACATCTCCCCAATATTTTGGAGATGGATACCTAATTAACTAATCTGGCAACAATTCTGGTTTGACCATATCCAGAATATTTTTCCAAAGCATGCTTATGTTTTTATTTGGGTTTTGGCCTTAACATAAACTTTTGCTGACAAGTATATCTGTATACTATTTTAGGTAATGGCATTAGATGTAGCAGTGACAAGTCAGCAAGCATGCAATATCCTAAAGCAAATAGATTTGTATGTTCTCTTTCAGACACTGGGTGATTATGCTGCACTCTCTAAAGACACTTTAGATCAGGAAGAACATCTCCTCAGGGAATCATAGTGATAACTACTTGTGACAAGTAGTAATAACAGAAGTTTAGTCCGGCCATGAAATGAAAGACTCATGTTGAAGCTAGGATTACTGGTAGTGGACTGCAGGGGCACTGTAATTGCACATTGCTTGCTTTAGTTATGGCATGTCTGCCTTCACTCCATCTGTACTTGTGAATTCAAAATTGCCTGTTTCATAGTATCAAGCAAAAAGCCTAATATTGATCTGAAAGGATCAATGGTGAGAAGCATTGTTTTAACTTACTAGTAGGTAAGATCAATTTCTTCCAGAGAAAACCACTGTATTTTATGTTACAACTCCAAATGCAGGGGAAATTGCTAAATTCTATGTGACTTGATTGAAAAATACCACTCTTGGCTAATTAGAAACAACTTGCTGATCCTTTCAATAGCTGTTAGGCTGCCAGGTATGTGTCTCGTGATACTTCTAAGGGAATGTTTGAAGTGATCATGACTCTTCCTTAGTTTTCCACAGTTGTTGTTCCTTTACTGTACTATCAAAGGCTATCATTATTACATATTGACAGGGCGCTACAGAGTGGTTGATAAATCCATATTCAAGTTGTGTTTAAAATCAATATTATAGCAGTTACCATGCCAAATCAATATTTGCCAAGTTGCCAACACCCAATGCCTGATGCACTGTAATTATTCCTCCTCTCACATAGAACATGGGGACCTAATCCAACACTCGCTCAAGTCAAGATGGGCTCTTATTGATCTTGGGGTTTGGATCAACCTGTGCGTCCTTTTATTTACTCAGGTTTTTCATAGGATTGTACAAGGAAATGCGCACAGCAGAAGGCCTGTTCTCTTGATCGCTACGTCTGATTGTGATGCCTATACTGTGAGCTTTATTATTAAAACAGGAACCAAGATACTAACTTGTCACTGCTGGATTGTTGGACTGTTTTGTTGGTGTTACACAGACAGTGCCTGCTTAATGTAGATAAAAAAACATTTGCTCAAAGATAATCCATAGGTTTTGATGATACAGCAGTTCAGGAAAAACACAGTTGAGACAGATCAAGTAAGGCTAATTATCAAAATAGACTTGTGTAATCATCTATGCTTCCATGTTTTAATTGAACAGTAGGGTATTTCTTTCAAAAAAGTGTGTTAATTGGGGTCTGCTCATGGGAAGGAGTGACTAATTGAACTGGCATGAGCCTGATAGTAGCTTTTTTCATTAAAATGTTAACTTTTAAAATCAGTGTTACATTGCAAATGTTGTCTTTCTTTCAGTTGGACTAGTTTATCTGGCACATGCCAGCTCAATTAGTAGCTTACTTTCATGAGCAGACCTCAATTAACATAGACAGTTCTTAAAGAAATATTCCACAATTTAAATTAGCACATTTGCATTAGAAGTAATTCTACTGATTTAGTTGTTGCTAATTTTTGTCATGATTAAACGTGCTTTAATGAAAAATGACATTTGTTCATTAATTACTCAAGTCATAATGGTTGTTTGTAGAAAACATTCAAATATAGAAGACAGAAATCAAGCCAAGACCAAAATGTATCGATGGGTATGCAAGGTAGAGTGTTGTTGTGTATAAACAATTTCAACACAGATTATGACACTCTCTAGTTATACCTACATGGAATTAAACTTTTTTTTGTGAATTGTTTCTGACCTTTGAAGCAGGACCATAAGAGGTAGCAACTAACTAGGACGCTTTAATTGTAAGACATGTGAGATCATTATGTTTTGTAGGTGAAAAGATATCCTACAGATACGAGGATAAAGGTCTAATCCAGAACTTTACATTCAGAGCAAGAAGAGGAAAGCAATGACCTGAAACTAACAAAAGCATCAGTTCATTGTTCCTGAAGGAGACTCCTCTCAGGTGACTCTTCAGGGGACTGTAGAAATGCCCTTCAAGCTCTCTGTTCATGTATTTCTTAAATATATGTTTAATCTGTAAAATGGAATGTCATTGACTTCAGATGTGACATGAAGTAAACCATTCTTAAATTTTTTTCTCTATGTGACCAATATTGCCACTGTAAAACAGGGTTTTTTGCTTTAGAAAAAAAAGATTTCAGGTGAAAATGGCTGTGCTACCATAATTCATATAAAGTATATGGAAGGTATTTTACAGTTTTCATTTAAACATGGAAGGGATCACTAAATTTAAACTAGTGCCTGTAAGAGGAGATTCGTTAAATCTTCTTATATCTAAGTAACTTTTCTTTAAGGCATAACTTGCTGTTAGCTAAAGCATTTCTAGCCAAATGGCATCCAGTCTTTAAAATATACTATCTACTATTTTCCCGAAGAGTATGTTGTGATGATTAATTGCTCTCATTGATACAAAAGTGTCATCTTATCCACCTGGGCTTTTTATGACTTGAGTTTTTGGCTTCTGAACCTTGCTAATATGTTGGGGTTTTTTTAAATGCGCATCCTCGCCCAAACTATAGCAAAGCAAGCATAAGACTCCCAAACAACAACAAACCCTCCAACAAAATGAATATACACGGACTACCCAAAATCACTCCACCAGCTTTGCTTTTCATTACTGTTTATTCTTCCCTTCTGAAGATCTGATATGGTCTCACTGCTTTTTAAAAAATGAAGTCAGTGTCCTGGTGTTCCACTGCTCAGATAATACCAACGTCTCAAGTATACAGAATATAAACATTGTTATTCCAAGAGCCCCTTCTGTTACAGCTCTACATGGAGACTACTCTATGTGGCGCAGTTCTAGTCCTGTAAGAGTCAGTCCTCTTCTAAAACAATGATTCTGCAGAGCTCCCATATATCTGATATATATGTGGGGTCTTTTTTTAAAGAAATTACCTGGCCTTGTTGTCATAATATTATTACCTGTGCTATTATAATTGGCTTACTTAAACCATTAGATTTGCTGAAAATGGATCGAAAAAAGACAAGGAAATTTGGTGGGATCAAATGCAGTCAGCTTATGCTTAAAAGTGAGTTTGTTTTTCTTAACTCTTCTCTATGTAATGGATGTGAAAAACAAGAGAATGCTTTTTCCAAGTGAAGTGTCTGTTAGGAACAGGCATCTGTGCCATGTAGTACAACATCTGACAGGAGGCCTTGATTCAGAAATAATGTAATCCTCTGGAGGTTTGTCCAGCAAATGTATCATCCAAGGTCACTGTGATTCTACCTGCATGGCAGTGCACACAGACTGGGAGCTGCTTGGCACTGAGCCTTCGTAGGGAAGCTGTAAGGTCACAGGAGAGCTATGGTCCTTGTAAAAAGCAGGATAACATCTCGCTTGGAAAAAAAATAAACTAGCACAGGATACTAGCACTGTAACATCAACGGAGAAATTAAAAGCCAAATAAAAAGTTCCTTCTCGAAGAATTATCAACCTGCTTCTGGAGACAGAGAAGTAGCTCTATGCTATACGGGGTGAATCATCAACCTGGAATAGTCTATTTAAAAGAGTAAAACCCCTTCAGAACAGGTTTTCCAGAGAAGTTGTGGGTGCCTCATCCTTGCCAGAGTTCGAGGGCAGGTTGGATGGGGCTTTGAGTAACCTGTTGTAGTAGAAGGTGTCCCTGTCTGCGGCAGGGAGGCGTTGGACCTTTGAGGTCCCTTCCAACCCAAGCCATGACTCTGTTATACAGGTTATATTCTGCAGTTTTCTCTGTCTGTATGTGTTTGGACATGGTGTTAATCCATGGCATACAGATGATAGAGAGTCAAATGAAGAGCTTATGGAGCTGCAGACACGTATCTGAGTCAAATTATTATCTATTAAACGTTAGTAGTGATATCACTGATACAGTGCTGAAAGTATCTTAAGCTTTTGGTAGAAAAGAAATAAACCACAGAGCCCATACTTAAAGATCCTGTGGGGGTTCAGCTCAGGTGAGCATTTAAAATGAAATAGCCCTTTTAGGTAAAGGGGAGAAACAGGAATTATGCATGGTAGGGAGGCTTATTCTGAAGAGCATTTGCTCTTTTGAGAAAGTACACAAGCATGTCTGTAACTGTAGGCTCACCTGCTGTTCAGGAGAGACTTGCTCCTGTGTTTACTTAGCGAGCAGCTGAGTGTGCTTGAGGGATAGTGTTAAAGATCTCATTTCTGTGCCATCATGGGTAAGAACAGAGTACACACAGAAAAACAGGAAAAATCATAGTTAAAGACAGTGTTACTAAAGGAAGTGGCTGTGTGTGTTGTCAAGAGGAGGTCACCGCTCTCAGCAAAGTGATAAAGTGTGCCACTGCAGGCGAAATGGTGCTGATTGCAGAGCTCTGTGCTCCTGGGGATGCGCTGGGAGAAGTTCTGCAGTGTTACCCCATTTTTGTAAATTCCCTGTTTTCATTTCCCATATGTGCTTTCAACTGCCTATTAACAGCAGAAATAATCTTGCACTTTGAGAAACTGCAAAATGAAAACCTATATGCTGCCTTCTGTTTTTCTAGGAACAATCCTCTGTTTTCAGATGCATTTCGTTCTACTGGGAAATATGCTGTCAATGGAAGATCACCCTAAGCAAAAAAAAAAAAATTTAAATTGAGTTGTAAATATGAGCAGTTTATGGGTGTTTGGAAATATGAGAAGTTTATATATGATTATGTGTAATGGCAAGAAGTTCTATCATTACGCTGCTGAGAGTGAATTTGTGACTGAAATCAGGGCCTGACATGATCTACTACGTGGTAGATAGGCTTTAATAAGGAGACAGCTTTGATGATTGAGATTGTTTCCCATTTGCATAATCTAGGATTCTATGAAAATAATTCCTTTGTTCAATTAAATGATAAACTAAGAAACAAACGTGAATTCTGTCTTTTAAAGACCTTAAGTGTAGAAAAGTAAGAATGGTTGTGAATAATGTTTTGCTCTGGTATTAAATGTTTTAATCTCAGCTAAATTAATATTCACTTGATATCAGATTCACTGAAAAGTTTTAGTGGGAGAGGGGGAAGAAAAAATAAAAAATGGAAGCTTGGTGTTTTTAAGAACTTTCTGTGGAGGGCAAAGAATGCTGCAAGGTGGCTTTTTCTAGGTCTATGTACAAAAATTCTGCTCCTCTTAGACAAAAATACGAATAAGCCAAGGATGCAGAGGCGTCCTTCCAAAAAGACAGAACAAATATTTTTTCCTCTGATTAGTAGGTACTTTTGGTATCTTTGGTAATCTTGAGGTACCCAGAGAGCAGCAAAAAGATAAAATGTGTACCCAGAGTCATCAGAGATGAGGCCTAAAAACCCACTGTGATCTTGTTCAAAAGACATTTCCATGTATTTGCTTTCCAGTTTAAGTTGCATCTCCTCCCAGAACATAACTGTAACCCCCTGAAGTCACATAAAATTGTGTAAGAAATCTACCCTGAGCAGGGAGCAATATTTTGTCCTAATAATGTCAGCAGCTGCCTTCTAACATTTAACCATGTAAAAAGGGCAAAAGAAGGATCTGCACGTACACTGACAAGAAATGCCATGTGTCCATCGGGCAATCCATTAGATAGCCATAATGCTCACAGCTGGAAATTTTTGTGAGATGGCATTTGATATCATCATTGTTATCCTTCATATAATGCAATATTTATTACAGTAAGGGAAGAAGGGAGTATTTTTAGCTGCATCTTGAGTAACTTATCTCCATGGCAACCCTTTACTTGCTTGCACTGTTGCTGCTATATAGAATGTTGTCACATTAATAATAAATGGAACACATCTAACACATTTGGCTGCCGATTGGCTTCCAGCCACATATTTCTCTTGTTCTAGTTGAAGGGTTTGTGAAGCTTAGGGGTCCATAAGCAAATTTCATTCATTTTCTTTCTTAGAGAGAATTGCCTTGGATTATGTTAAAGCACTCAGGAGGTTTCATCAATGTATGCATTGTGTTTGTTGGGCTGGATTTTTTTGTTTGCTTTTGCTTCTAGTTCCACTTTAAAATGCCAAGGAAATCCATGAACAAATACAATTAGAAAAGCTAGAAACCCAGCAGCTGTGGAGTAATTTTATTTGACTTACATTTGTAAGGATAAGAAAATGACACTTTTAAAAATTGCTTATGAGGAACCCTTGTGACATGTTTTTGAAGAACAATATGTTCATTTCATGGAAGCTTAAAGCAAGTGGGTCTCCAAGTGAGATCCTACAATTGCTGATCACTTCCACATGCATAAAAAAAAAATGCAGTTTCAAGCAGCCAGCCCTCATTTTGGTGCTTAAACATATGGGTTTCAAGATGAGTAATGCTTGACAGGTGAAATAATAGACAAAAGAACATTAGATTTCAGTTCAAATTGGTCATGATTTTTTTCTATGTATTGTAGCACTAGTGAACAATATAGTGCAATCGGCTTTTAAGTTTTTATAATTAAGCTTAAATACGAGCAGCTTGGCCTGAAACACCATTTAGAGTCTATTTAGAAGGCACTACACAAGAGCTTACATAAGTATTTATATCTTGATGACTTAGTCCCAGGTTTTTTTCCATTTTCTTCCTTGTCAATTCTTACTTTCAAATTTATAAAAAAAAAAAAAAAAGGAGCAAAAAAAAATCATGTTATTGTTTTTATTGCATAACCATTTGATCTTTCTGTAGTCTACCATCAGTCTATTTAACATCTCAAACAAGGCATCTGTACTTATAGAAATAATTTCCATGGGAGTATTTTATTTATTGAACACCTCTTACATTTTAGTTTGCATTAACAATACGTTGTCAGTGATATCTGCCTGGTCAAGGATCATGTACCTATCGCTGTATCTTCCAAATAGCTGCCTTTCCAACCCCAAGACTCAAGAAAAACAAAGAGCTTGTTCTTACATTAGCTTGTTTGCCTTTTCAAAGTGAATATTCTGCTTTAAGTTCATAAAATGGAAAAAAAGAACATCACTTAACAATAAGATCCTTACATGAGAGTTTTGATCAGAAGCATTGTGTTTTTTCCCTCAGAATTTATAAATGAGGGAAAAGAACAGTTCATTTAAGTTCTCAAGTGCTCCCCAGGAACTGAGGGTTTCTAAAAGCCTGATTCAAAATATTCAGTAGCAATCTCTGGGAATAATGTTATTGAACCATGAACCCTGAGTTAATATCAACTCCATGATGTCAAAATTTGTGAAAGGCTTTTACCCCAGAAGTTTTTTTTATTTTACTGTAAAATGTTTTAAAAACTAGCAGCGTTTGCCTCATTATTTTTGTCTAAGCACATATACAGAGTAAGTTTTAATCAGGGAAAATACCTAATAGCATTTTGTTCTAAAGGACATGGAGCTCGAAGTCAGTAAATAACCTTGCATTGTTATTATTTTTAACAAGTATTAGCTAATTGGTGATGAATTTTATTGAACTGGTTAACGTTACTGCTTGCCAAGGTGAAAGAAACACACAGGGCCTACTGCTTCTCAATTATGTGTGAGTACTGTTTAACATAGTTCCACTCCTAGGGTGTCAGACATTCCTGCTTATTTATCTTGACCTAGAACTCATTTGATATCTGATGAACGAACATGGGAAAAGATGATCTTCTCCCTGCTGTAGCAGGTCACTTTACAGGATAGGTGTGTTTCTGGACTTTAAATGAGAGCCTTTGGGCCAGGCACTGTGGTGTGTGAGAGACAAGTAAAAATCTTGTATGATGTTCATCTTTCCAAGCAGCTGGTATCACATTTCTGAGTTGCTTCATTTAGCGTAGCAGAAAGATATGTTATTAATTAGAGGCATTTTGTAGAGTGCAATGAAGATGAAACTTACATATATAACTGCTATGAAGGTGGTTACACTTTAAGTCATGATCGTCTCTACTTGAGACAAATGTAAAATAAAAAAAAGTTTCTATAATTAATCTGTAAGGGATAGACTTCAAAATGAACTACAGTTCTCGCATCTGGGATTTAGGAAATAAAAGGGAAAATATGGCAACTTTTTATGTTTAAGGATTGTATTTGTGACACTTACTGGAAAGTATAAGAATTTTAAGGAAATTACTCTGCTGCTGGCGCCACATCTTGTAAGAGTTTTGCAACTGACTTCAGCGAAGTGGGAAGCCCATCCTTGGAAAAGAGGCAGTCTGACCTCAGTGTGCAGTTCTTGACACAGGCTGCATTTCCATCTCGCTGCTGCCCCTTTCCTTCAGCTCATACAGGCTCACATTCTTTATATGTGGTGTGGAGCTGATTACAGTGATTGCCTGCATTGTGGAGTTCACTGTTTGACTACCATGAATGAAGAAAGAAGTATATATATCTTATTTTGACTATCTTATGAAATGTTTGATATTCAACTTTACACTTTCTGAGACCTAAAGATGTTGAAAGAACTTGGAGTGTAGCTGTTCCTTTCATCTATGATGCTATGTGCTGCCCTATTTTACTGGCTTCTTTGCTTTTATTTCTTTTCCAAAGTATGACAGCAAAACTGCTGACTGAAAGCAAAAAACCCCAATGTAAGTACAGGACCTATAAGAGATTATCATGTACTTTGAGCCCAGCAAGTCCTCTATTGTCTATGTAATATTGTAGGTTTGAAGAAATCAGGCCAGATTTTCCTACAATGTGTGCATTTTCACCCTTTCTTAGCCATGAGAACATGGTACTATAGAGCAAGTTAAGCCCTGAAGGCCACCCTAGGCTTTGATTCTCTCTGAATGGTTCAGGTCAGAACGCAGCATCAGGTCAGTGCAACATCTTTATTTTAACACAATTTCACTAAATGTTTTCCTGCTGACTCAAGGGCACAGTTTTTACTCTTTAATTTTACTTTTGATCAGAATTCTAATGAGCTACTTAAGCTCACCAGGAAGGAAGAGGCAGCTGCCCATGATCATTAATTTGGTAACTTGGGGAGGATTCCAAGCCTGCCTTTGTGATCTCTCATTTTCTTCTGGTGTCTACCAGAGCATAGACTCAATCCTTCTAAAAAGCAGGTACAAACGAACAGTACAAGAGGCATGTGCACTCTTTATGATAAGCATCCTTGAGCTTTTCACAATGATGTTTATTTTCCACCTGCTCATTCACTGTACACCTGTCCCAGGCTGGTACTGCTTTTGGCTGCAGTACAGAAGATTCTGAGTTTTAAAGCCAGATTAATTCTTAAAATGATTTCCCTGGCACATAATAATCACTGTTTCCTGTACTTAGCAAAACACAGCTAAATAAAGAGTCCAGGTGTGCCATGCTTGTCAGCTTTTCTATAGTGTAATACTAATCTTTGCTCTAAATATGAAGCTTTAACAGACTTTAATAACCCTGTGGCTAGCATGCCTCTGGTAAGGAACAAAAGATACTCTAGTCTTGTGAACACAGGGTTTACAATGGATTCAGATGAAGCCTGTGGCACATGTGTCAGTGTAATTAGGAAAATGTTACATGAGAGGTACCCACAGGGTTCAGCCAGCCTTCAGACAAATACTTCTGCTGGAGTGCATGGCAGCTTATCATTTGGTCATAGGTGGCAGTCTAGTCAGACCCCCATGCATGAGGTTAGGTTCAGACTCTTTTAAAAAAATAAAAAAGGGAACCCCCCCTACAATAAGTATAAATCCCTCTCCCTACTCCACACAAAAACCCCCACAATATAAACCCCCAAAATCAAACAAAAAAACACGCAAACAACCCTTCAAACCAACCAACCACCCCACATTAAAACGTTGCGGATCCTAATACAGCAAGATTTTTTTCTCATGTTTTGTCTATGTATTTACATAAAACTGATCATTCCAGTATTTCATCTTGCTCTCTGCATACATTTTGATATGGCTGTGTGCATATTTATATATGTTACACTTCATAAAAATGTGAGTAGTGGTTATGAGTTGATTCATGGTTAATTCATGTTTTAATGAAGAGTTACAAATCCATATAAATATGGATTTTGAGTATTTTATTGAGCTCTAGTATGTACTCATCTGTCTAGACTTTTTAAAATGAGAATGACTGATACATGTACAACAACTTGAAATGCAGTCAGATACAAATAGGTATCCTTGACAGATGAAAAGAGGCACATCTGGAATGTCTTACCATAGAGAATGAGTTGCTGCATCCTAGTGGAAGTGTAATTCTTCACTAACCTACTTGGTTAGGGCTCTGAGCTAGGAAAAGCACTTAGCTCTGTGATTATCTGCAAGGATGTGGTTACAGCTTTTGTGGGACTAATCATATTACTAAAATGATACTTTTTCATTTTTCTATGATTATCATACTCTGGGCATTTACATCCTCTGTAAGTCAAGGACAGTTACACAGATATTTAAGGAGTGTTTTCCTGCAGCAATTTAGCTAGACAGTGTGACAAAACAGTGTTGTAAGTCAGACTTCCATCTTAATTCATTCCAAGTGTTTGTTTCCTTGGTTGTTGCAAGATTTTTCATTGATGTTTGTCTGTAGAAGATAAAAATAAGTGCCATATGCCTTCAGTAATCTTTAGCTTCTCTAAAGAAAACAGAACTAGAACAAGTTCATACTCACCTGAGTGAATATGGCTTCCTATGTATACAGGCTCTAACCAATGAACTTCTTGCTAACCACCTTTTGCTTTGTCTTGAATGTGTGATTAAGAGGAAAACCAAGCACCAGCTCAGATTTGTTTCTTGCTTACCAAAAGGCTTAGCTCACAGAAGCTGGTTCTTCATGCTTTGACATGATGTTAAAAATCCAAATATTTCCTAGTTCTTGTTATTAAGTTTGATTTGCAGGGGCCTTTAAAACAGGTTCTCTTTCAGGACTTATTTCCTCAACTTGAGCTTGAATTATGAGCATTTAACTTGCTCATTTTTTCTGGTATATCCTGTATGCTTACTTCAAACTGTTCTAGCTGTTCTGATATTTTCACAGCAAACAATTTTTTGCAGATGCGAATGTTTCCAGTGTCATCAATATCTCTTCTGTAAGCAATGGAAGTGGAGAAGCACCTCAAAAGCAATCTCTTCTCTCTTGTCTTAGAAACACAGCGAATGTATGAACTCTTGTCTTTTCTAACTCTAACCAGAATTTATATGTTGTGCTTTAAAATCAGTAGTTTAATACTTAAACATCACCAAAAGATCGAGGTCAGTTTTCTCTGTAGGCCCATCTGCTATTTCAAATCTAACCTTCCCTCGTCAAAACCACACATCAGTCAACATCTGGATTCCTAAATTACTGAGGGCATGCTGCTTGCTAAAATGGTGTTATGGCCCATCTGTGTATATGGGTAATTGAAGTTCCTGTGAATAAATCCCTTGGAATGAATTAGAGTGCAAGGACACTGGCTGACAAGTCTATATAAGAGGCAGACTTATTTGAAATAAATTTAATGGCAGTTGGAAGAAGGTATGGTCACAGTCTTGATCTGTTGGGGATGAGAACCTACAAAACAAAGAGTTTGTCAGGTTATATACGTTCAAGTTAGCATTGGAATGCATAGATCCCTCACTAGGGATCTGATGATACATCCCTCTGATGCAAATGTCCAGTCTTCTGATGGAGAGTTCCCAAAAAGATTTGGGAGGCACTTTGGAGTCCTTGGTGATCCATAGCCCCCTTTAGAGATGTGGCCACTGTTTGACCCTGCTTCTTGCAACTTTATAGCTTTGCCTTATAATGAAAAGGGGAAGTTCTCATGGAAAAACATTAGCCTATGTCTGTAAGATCTGCTTTTTACCAGCCATTTTCCTTAGTTGGTTTGAAGTGGCTTAAGATGTCACACTCTCAATTTTCTTGGATGGAATCGGCCCAGAGCAACATGGATGATGGCTAGTCTGCCCCAGGTGGTTGCTCCCACCAGCTAAGGTAGGGGGCTCCAAGGGTGCTAAGGCTCTATTTGCTATTGAAGAAACAGTCCTTGAGTGCTCTCCTAGGACCTGCCCCCTCTTTTGAGGTCTATTTATGTTTTAGTCTCACTTTGTCCCCTCACCCCAGTAACTAACTGATTCCTAATTCACTATCATGTCATAGGAAAATTGTATTGGGGAAACTTAAAACTTACGAATTACACAAACTGATAAGTACTATACATTCTCAATGTATGAATGTGTTTGTCTGGCAGAAACATTGAGAAAAGTCAACCAATTCTGTAAGCGACTTCATTTAATCTTAGCTTGAACTGATGAATGTAAATGAGGTCTGTATTGGCTCTCCCACGCTTCACAACAGTCCTAAATAAACCTGTTCCGTGAAAGTTTTTATCGAAATTTCTGAAGTGAGTGATTTTGTATGGCATGACCCCCTTTGATTTTGGAGGGCACAAATTGTGTCTTAGAGGATGTAGCAGTACAGAAACAATTAAAAGAACAAACACAGAATAATTGGATGACTTAAATTATGTTCTTGAAAGCCTACAAATGAAACTATGATGTACAATCAGAAAACCTCTTAGCATAAACATTCATAGGCTATTTCCATGGTGTGGTGGTTTGAACTACTAGGGGGAGTAACAGTGATGAAAAAACTGAATAGAGATGCAACAGTAAACAAAAGTTTACTTTTTATGGGGCACAAAATTACAGACTCTCTTAAGCACTAATTAAATACACACAACAGACTCAACAATGTTCTGCAATAAAAACTAAAAAGTAAAAGAAAAAAATAAACTGCTCCTCTAAGCAGACTGGTGGGCTGAGGAGCAGATGGAAGGATGGAAGGAAAAGCTGCTTCTATGATGGTACCCTCCTGACTCTCAGAGCCTCTGCACGACAGTTAAAAAAAAAAAAAAAAAAAAAAAAAAAGGAAAAAAACCCCCCCCCANAAAAAAAAAAAGGTGAAAAGCACCCCTCCCAGGGAAATCCAAGGGGATAGATACCACTTGCGTTTTGGCTGGTGGTCTCCGGGTGCCACAACTGAGGCTCCGATGGCGCCACGCTGCTGCCTGTGCCAATGGAGGGGTGGGGAAAGCAAGCTGTGTGGTCAGGGACCTGGGAGGAGGGGAGCTGTGCCTCTCTCAGCTCAAGAGGAGGCCAAAAGAGAAAGCAGGACTTCCGTGTCTGTGGTTTTTATGCCCTGGAAGTCCTGTGGGAATTTGACGGCTTCTTCCTGGCCAGGCTGTCCTCTGATTGGCTGGTGGAGTTGGGCTCTGCTTTCTTTTGAGGTTTTTACTTTGTGCAAAGTGGCGGTTCCTGCCAAAAGACCACAAGGCCGGGAGCTGGGGGCGGCATTAGCCCTGTATGTGGACCACTCACTGCTTGCAGGGACCCACCATGGGTGGTGGGGGCCGCCCTTAGGGGCGGTCACCGCCACACTCCTCCCAGCACTGTGGGGAGGGGCCATGGGCTGCGGTCACCTCCAGCGGAGCTCTTGCTGGCTGCCTGCTGGAAGAAACCTCTGCTCTGCACCACTGTGCTGCATGGGACTCGAGCTCTGCACTCGAGCAACCGCCAAGCCCAACCCAGCTTATCACAGTGCGGGGCAGACATTGGCACTGCATGTGCAGCTACCGAGCTTCGCCACCACTTGCCACTGCCAGCATCCCACTCCAACCTGGAGCAGAGGCAGCAACAGCAGCCGCAGCCCAGAAGAGCCAAGATTGCCCGGCAGGCAACCACAGAGCATCTTTGCTCAGCTGCTGTTATGTCCTGGCCGCCGCCGTGAGCCGGGGCTCACCACAGGAGAAGCAGAGCACTGTGCCGCTGACACTGCTCTATCCTGCCCGCTGCAGTGAGTCGGGACCTGTCAGGAAAAATGGAGAAATGGTGGGAGCAGCTCTGCGCGCTCTGCAGCCAGCGGAGAGGCGCCATGCATTCCCGCAGCCCTCGCAAGGTACCAGGCCGGAGCGGGCACCACCACTCACTCTAGTCCTGAGCGCCTGCAGGCAGCAAGGGAAATCCTGAGCTTGCAGCCCACAGCCAGCCGTCGCCGGGTCCCCCGCTAGACTGCGGAGGACAGGCAGGAGAAGCTCGACAGATTTCCCAGACTTCAGCTTCGCTTCAGGTTTCTAAAAAAACTGGTTTTACGAATAAGCAAACAAGTAAACAATCCAAACATTTCCTTTCTTCAGAAAACCTTTTTCAAGCTCATAACACATGGTTACAACATTTGTCACATAGATGCTGGAAAAGTGAATCCCTTTCTAAACATAGTATGCAGGAGGAAGCATTTCATTCCCACTTTGGCTTAGTTGTTGCATTGTACAGCTTTGTGATTCCTCTTCTATTGAATTCCACCATCCATACTTTTTATGAATGGGAGCTTTCTGCTCCCTTGGTTCTAGTGGCCTCAACAGATAAGTGCTTCACATTTGATACACTTGGCCCTGTACACGCTCTCAGCAACACTCTTGTTCTTTGTCACATTCTGTTTTCATGTTGCGACCCCCAGGATATTTTTCCAACACACTGAAGAGGCTGAAAGGGAAATATAGCTGTGTCCCATTGGTTAAGTACTCTGAGCGAGACCTTTGACTGTTTCTCAGATGACAGTGTATAATTACAGCAAAAAGAGGTCAGATCTATCTTCGTGCCATGCTTTATTATGATAGAAAGAATCTGGAATAACATTCATGTGGATTCAACACACAGTTACTGGTTATTGATTTGGTATTGTTCCATAGCAAATAACAGCCTGATTCCTTGCATCATGATCTCTGTTAACAGTGAAATTTATATCTCTATTAACATTTTTTTATTCTTAGAATGTTAGAGCAGAAAGTATATTCTCTTATTTCTAAACATACACATTGAGGATGTTCTCTGTTTCTACCACCCCTAAAGATTCAAGAAGTACATGTATAGTCATCAGTACTTATTTGAGGTTTACTGTAACTGGCATCTTATGGCTAAGGTTTTCAAAAGTATTTACTGCTTTTAGAGGATAGAGCTAGGCAAAGTTCATCTCATCAAGTAAGACCAAGTTTCCTAAAAACTTGAACTTTCAAGGCATCTCACATCCAACATTTGAAATCGGGCCAAAATATATAAAAAATTGTTTTCTCTGTTTTGAGGTAAAGGTACTGCTAATGTAGTTACAGCACTCCACTTTTCCTAAAGTATAAACTTACATCAACATTCTAGAAAATTCAGTGTTAAGAACGCAAATAGTAGTTTGGGGTTTTTTATGTGGGCTGTTTTATCATATTATTCTGGAAGTAGTTCCATGGGTGGTGGGATAAGAGGATGTTTGGAAAGAGAAAGAGCCGAGAGTTTTCACTAATCTATTTATAGTATTCATTAATTGATTTTATTCTTGTGGTTACCCTCCCATTAAAACCCATTTGAAGCTAGAGTGCTCTTGTCTATTAAGGCACTCACTAAGGGTTTTAAATTACTTTGATAGTTTAAGAGAAAAATTACACTTATTTCTTAGTGTGTCTTATTGTTATGAAATTTAGCACTTTTTCCTCAGTCTGTAATATTCTTCCTGGAATTGCCGAGATTTTGAACTAACTCTGAAGAGGACAAGGAAGTTAAAATCAAAATTAGTTTTTGCTATCAGTCTCAAGTAGTTTTTGGCACTTTAAAGAAAGTGCTCATGCTCATTTTGTGTCCTTCTCAGTGTACGAGTTCATTATTGTTATACAAACATGACTGAAAAAAGACATTCAGGTGGAGATGAACAAGTAGTATAAATTGTACAAATCCAATGGGTGCATAATGTTAGATATGCCTCTGCTCTCTGCAGTCAAGAAGAGGGGAACATGGAAATGGGAGGTTATAATGCCTTGCCCTGTTCTCTTGAGCTCCTGTTACCCTGATGCTGCATTGCAGCACTCAGCAGCTCTGCTTGCTGGTAGATGGCCCAGCACAGAAGATGAGATCTCATCCTTCATACTGGTGATTAACAGCATGTTATCCTAATGTTGCACTCAATTTAGCTTCAGTTCTCCCTCTTGCTGCTGCTCACAACATTCCTATTCTACTTTGCAGTTGAATTTGAGTTGGAAAAGTATCTTCCATGTCTTTTAATGAAATATCTTTTTATGAAGATGTCAAGGGAAAGAAGTAGTTATGAGCACTTTTCATGGTGGTATAAATTCACACATTATGCATGCTTCATTGAAGTTAATCTGCAAGATCAGCATAAAGCCATCTAGAAGAATGTGTACCTTGAGCATACTTATAATATTCAACAACGAGGTAATAATATCGGTGACATTTGTGAAGCCTGACAGACTTGGGCCTCTTTGCCTTGACATTAATACAAAAGTGACATCTCTCTTAGGCAATATGATTCAATGACCTTTTTCTTATTTCTGACTTCTGTTATTTTTGCATGCTCTTGGTGGCCATTGTAAGGAAACAGCAAAATACTTGTTTTTTCTACTCTTTTCTCCCGATTGTCTTAAAATAGTCCTCCCTTTTGAAATGGCCTTTTTGAAAGGGTTGCTTCATCATGGGTTGCTAAACATCTTGGATTTATAGAGTGTTGTTTTCTGATTAGGACTGACCAAAGAAGTATTAGTGGTATCTGGAAGCAGTGGGGTTGTGATGATTATTTTCCCCACTCTGCAAAATGGAATATATGACATGGCACTGCTCATGGAATTCAGCAGAAGTGGCCTTGGTCTTCACTGGAAATTCACCTTTTCTTCAACAAGTACCCCTATCCACTGCAAAAGGCTATTTATATTTCATTTCTCATTATAAAGGAAGAAGATTGACAGCAGTATACCATGTTTTTTTAATAATTGATCTTTTTCAAAGCCCTTTGGCATTCTCTGAAGAACTGTCATGTGGTTCTGTACCTTGTTACTGCAACAAGTACATTTTACTGTTGTTTTCAGAAAGTGTGCATCAAGATATCATGATTTTTAACCAGAGAATTACCTTTCTCCTGCATTTATTCTGATACTAGATGTAATATTAATGGAAGTACCCTTCTGGCAGGGTAAGCCGTGTTATCAGTAAATGTATGATTGACTTCTGTACAGTGTCTGAGGGAACAAAGGGAGCTTGCGATCAAGAGCCCCGTGCCTGCCTGCCAGAGTAGCGTGACTGTTCTCAGCCTGTGATCCTTGCTTACACAGAGGAGTACTGAACGTAGTTATCACTTGAGGGCCAGTACTAGTGATTGTAGTTTGATCAGCATGATTGGTAAACGATAAGGTATTTGTATCTCCTGGTGTTCATCAGCCTACCTGCATATCTACTAAAAAAACAGCAAGGTACTCTAGTACTCAGTATTATAGCAGTAGGTAAGCATGAGCCTGAAGGATAGGGAACGGGCAGAAAGAGGGGCATGTTGAAAGTTCAATGCATTGCAGCCAGTGTTGGATATTACCAGTGAGGAAACACTGTGAAATCAATACTAAGATGCTTTAAGTTTTGTATTTAGTGATTTTTATTTATTCAAGTTTCTTTCTGGGAAGAGAAATATTTTGTTTCTTTTTAAATTGTGTATGTAAATCAGATGAAGAGAGTTTTGTATGAATAGAGTGCATTTAAAAAGGATGTATTTGGCACTCTAAATAGGAAGCTCTCAATTGTTCAGGTATTTCAAATGTTTAAATTACTTGGACCTCAAAACATTATATTCATGTTATGATCTCTCATATGATGAATCAAAAGACAGAAGGGAAAAATACAACTTTTACATAACACTATTCATCATGACAAATGTTCTGTATCAAAGAACATAACATCCTGGCGAAGCTTCAAGATTACCCAGAGGAGAGGCAATGGACAGGCTGTCGAGCCAAAGTAATTTCAGAAACAATTCCACACCTTATTTATCCCTCATGTGGAGCAGAAAAGCTATAAAACCTTCCAGCACAGTCACTTTGTGCATTTGTTTAGCCTACTGACCTTAACTCTCACCCACCTGATAGTCTCATGTTTCTGAGCATAGAGAGGGGGATTTCTGTACAACTCAAAACAATCTGCTTTAGAACTTCTCCAATAGAGATTGCTTCCTTCCCCGTTCTTGAGCAGAGGCAGTGCCCACCCACGAGCATGAGCAGGTGAGTGCTGCAACACCCTGCCACTGTGTCCACCAGTGAGTACAGGTCTGCTGGAAAGATCAAGTGTGGAAGAGGACAGAACTGTGTTAAAGCTTTGGTACTCTGCTGGTGGTCACTGTCATAACCAATTACTGTCCCATTGAAGAGCAGGAACCATCTTATTTCTCACCAGTGAAATGCTGACCTTCACACTGGCAGGCTCCAGCAAGCCTGTCTCCCTGTCCAGCCAAACTTATTTCAGATACCTTCACTGAATTGCCTTGTAACATCAGAAGAAAAATCTCTCTTCATTTTAAAAGTATCTTTAAACAGGTTTGAGGCTATTCTGTGTCTAAACTTCTGTCTCAAAACTGAGAAAATGAAAACTATTTGTTTTCATGAACCTTAAATTTAATCTTCAGCAAATGGAGTGTTTTTGTTTGTTATGGTTGTTTTTTTAATTTAAACTCATACTTTCATATATTAAATCAATTTATTCAGCATTATTAGCATTAAATTATGCAACTGATCTGCTGTAATACCAAAAACTGGAAATCTTGTTTAAGTCAGTGTAGTACAGATAGAATCTAAATTACATGTGTTTTCTATGTGGGTAACAGAATTTGGCGTTATGCTGAGGACTGCAGAAGAAATCCTCGTGTTCTTCAGTTACTGCCTGTCCAGGTAACAGTCACAGTATCTCAAAGTATGTCACAGTATCTCACAGTGTTGTATTTAAATGTGTATAAATATATTAAAATTAACTCCTTTATTAAAGCACATAGTCAAGGTGTGCAAATCTGACCAGAAAGGAGAGATTTGGTTTTTAAACAAAAAACCCCAACCAAATCAAACAGCACCCCACCCCTGTTATCTCTTATTTTGGATGCCTGACAATGGGAGCTGTGTTTTGACATGGAGATTCATGCTTTACTGTGTGAGAAGACAACACTTGTTAGATTTTCTTTCAACACAAAGTCCTACCAGCTGCTGTGTTTAAAGCAAGCCTGGCTTTAAATTGGGATGCACTCTAAAAGGGTACAGTGGGCAAAGAGAAGGTTTGCGTTGGCATCTTTTATCACAGGCTGCTCATCAATTTGCTTTTGTTTGTTCAAGTTTAACTTATGTGCTAACAAAAGATAGCTTTAGAAGTTGAAACTTTCAGTCTCTTCTGACGTGCTTACTTGAAGAATACATTTACCAGAGTCCCTGATCACAGACCTGGCTGTTCTGGAATCATTCCAGTGCTACAGTGATGGGCTGAAAATATTTCTTCTTTTATACTTATTTCCCATTATTCTAAAGAAAGATCTCAAAAATTTTAGAGATCTTTAGCTACTGAGTTGCCCTTGGAGGATTGACTTACAAATATGTTAAATCCAGCCAATAATTGCATAAGTGTTTTTTTAAGAAATTCTATTGATGGAAGCCCAGCCTGTACAGAAAGTCTTCCAGGTGATCTCCTGACAGTGGTTTAATCCTCTTGCACTTAATGTTTATTTTGATGTTAGGATTCCCCTGCTGCAACTGAATTGTTACTGGACTTATTTGTTGTGCAAGTAGAGAATATATTACAACTACACTGCTGTTGATGCAGAAACAGTTGTCTCGTGCATTTTCCTTTCTTCACTAAATTAAGCGATTGAGTACTTCCAGATTTTCCTCAAAACAAATAGGGACAGCAACTGGAGAACTGACCTCTGGATTGGCATCAGGGTTTTTAATATGTAGTCTCCAAAACTAGTTATCACGCAGATGAGGCCTCAATCTCTTAATGTGTCCCATAGGTTGGGTGCGAGCTCCTGACCCTTTTCACAATACTGACTTAGTTGTCTTGTGCTCAGTTTGAGGTATTGGTACCTGGTCAATTATTTTGAAGTACATGTCTTTCTAAGTGACTATTCCTTTCTCCTTAGAACAGAACATGTCACTTACATTTTTTTTGTCTTCCAGTCCACCTGGGAGTCTCACTACTGAATATGATTTTTAATCAAGTAATCAAACATTCTAATAGCTATGCATGCATTAGTGTTCCATGTCCTATTTGGTTTTTAGCCATCTAGAGTATTAGGTGTGTTTGAGGTTTTTTAAAGTGAAAACCATAAGGATATTCAGTTGATACCAAAGATTAGCTGATGACACCCCTGTAGATTGAAAATATTCCATGACAAAAACTAGTTCCCTGAAAAGGGTATAATTCTGACCAGCCTTATTTTCTGTAGGGGAAGTATTCAGGGTATTATTTTTCTAGGTAAAATATTTGCATCATTTTGCTTATAGCAAATCTGAGATTGTCCATAACTCTTGAAAATTCCATTCCCTGATGCTCAGATTTCTATCAATTAACTTTAATACAATGACAAGTCTAACATCTTTCAGGGAACTGCTCTAAGTTTTAGGTCTTTCTTGATATTTAAAATTTGGAAGAAGAAAGTTTTGTATTTTCTTTTCATATTGCATCCTGTCATGGTTATTTCTTAAAGTTCACCCTGTGACTAGAACTGTAACTTTTTTCCTTGTGAAATATAAAGCCTCTTGAGCTTATTTTTATTTCACTGCAAACTGCAGTTCACTCAGTACATGGAGCTCAAAAGGGGCCCTGTGAGGCCTCATCTTGGTCCAGCTGGCACTGATTCAAGGCTGTGGCGTGATGATAATGATAATGTCTCGATTAAGTGTTGCTTTGAGATATTGGGCTTGCTTGAACATGAAGCTCTTAAGGTGCAAGACTCATGTGACTAAAATCCAGGAAATGTCTCACCTAACCATTCTTAAAATGGAGTTGCTGAAATTATTCAGTTACTGTAAAAGTTGGGAAAGAATAACAGCAGTCTATTATTGTACTGGAGAAAATAGTGAGGCAGTTCTTTCAGAATGTTGTAATGAATGATGAGTCTAAAAAGGAAACATCAAGCTGAGAAGAAAATCTGAGATAGATGGGATCTTAGGTGGACAGGGAAGGTTCTGGTTCATCTCTAGGGGCTGCATAGCTGTCTTCCTGCTTTACATGTTTTTGTTTGACAACTCTGAGCCCATGAAATATGCCATTCAAAATGGGCAAGGAGATAAAACTTTTAATGATTTTGCCCAGGTCGCCGCATGAAAATTTATTTAAACCCAGATTATATCCAAGACAGTCCTTGTGCCTTTAGAACAGAAATGCTTTTTCTGTACTTTTCATCTGCTGATATAAATGATGTTCAGTGGGAAAAGGATGGACTGTAACTTCAACACACAATCAGCATAAGAGAAACTTAGTAAACAAAAAACATTGCTAGTGGCAGCCGAGAGGAGGCAAGAGGAAAGCCTCATTAAGTCTGATTGTTATAGCACACAGTGATAATGGTCTTGTACATTGGATAATGATTTACTTGGTGGCTCCCAAACATGATAGATTATGTAGATATGTGATTTATTTTTTTTTACTGAAGGAACAGCTATCATTAGTAGCCAGTGAAGCAGTTGAGTAAATATTTGTGCTGCAGAGAGAAAAAAAAATTAGGAATATTGAAATAATACAACTTCATCCCAAAGTGAACAATAATTACTAGTGTTGAATGTATGGCCTTCGCAGTAAAAACCTTGCAGAGAATTGTATTTTATTTGTCTGTGCTTTTACGAGTACCAACATTGTAGTACATTTAGTATCTCGAGTTTAATTCATCCAACACAGAGCTTACAATCCTGAAATAATTTCTAAATAAAATTGTAGGGTTTAAGTTGGAAAGAAGCAGGAGGAAGTCAATTGCAGGCATCCTGTAGTCATGTGTCTGAGTCCATTTAGTGAAGTAGGAAGTAAACAGGTAGCTGAGTCTAGTTCCCTGTGCTTGATCTTCTCTCTAGCCTGTTCTCTTTTGTCCAGAGCATGTGCTTTGGTGCCTGTGATGTTCATGGTAGCAGGGCATGGCGTCTGCCTGAGGAGGAAGGAGCTGATATCTTTTTTACCCTTCTCTGCCTGCAGGGATGGGCTCACTTTGGGTAGAAATATGAAACAAAATGTGGTCAGAAGGGGGGTGTCAGTCTGAGGGATGAACTGATGTGGCAGTGTAAAGAAAGACCTCCTGTCACTGCTGAGGTTTAACATTTGACACACTGGACAGCATCATCCCCAGTCTGCTGTCTTGCCAGGGGGTGAGGGGAAGGGAGGATGACTGGCTTCAGCAACTTGATCCCGTGTCCATTTACTTCTCTCAACATCTTTCAGAGCCTTGCAGCTGTCACATTTGCCATTCTTCTCATCCTACTAAAGGCAACCTCCTCAGTCTTTAGAAACAGCACCAAATTAAAGCCTTTTTTGAAGGCTGCAGACAAGCTAATATATATTTTATATGTTCTGTATATATACATGCACTAGCATATCCTTCAAAGTTGAAAGGAGACCATTTGAATTAGAGAGAAATGAATATCTTTGCAGATCAAAAGAAAAAATTAAACTTTTGTTTCTGATTTTAAGGGGGAACTTTAAAAGTAATATCAAAACCTCTAGGGTCTTTAAAGTATTTTCAAAATTGCTGGCAGCTTATCTCTGAAGTCCAGCTCTACAAACTGGATACAAAATTCACCTACTATTCATTATCATTTTATCTGTTTGAAGATGTTGCAGTTATAATGAAACAATTGTTATTGATATCTTAGCTACATTGTCTTATCAACGTGCCAATGAATGTATTTCTCGAGCTACTGTAAAGTGCATTGTATGGCTGAGGTTATGAAGATTCATTTATTAGCCATATTTCCACTAGCTGCATTATAGGGTGATACCAGTTATGCTACAGTGGAGCCATCACATGCTGATGAGGGTATGCACACTGAAAAAAATGCACATGATACTTAGTTCTCAGTGTAAAGAAAGAAATTCCCTTTGTTAGTAGCCCTCTGTCCCTTTTGTTTGAACAGGTTTTAATTGACACTTCCACTGGGCAACTGCTTCTTCTACTGAGTTGCTTGGTAAAATTTGCTATTTTTATTGAGTTTATTAATAATAGCAGTATCTGCAAGAAACTCAGAAAATTCCATTCCAGTAAAGGACTGATCAGAATAATAGCATTGGGTTAAAAAAAAAAAAAAAAAAAAAAAAAAAAAAAAAAGAAAGGTTCTCTGAGCCTTGGGAAAAATGTATATAACTAAGGAAGTATTGGAAAAATAACTCCATTAAACAGTGAAAATAAAATTAGCACTAGTCTTGAATAAAAATGTTGTGGAGGATAATCTGCTTTTCCTTCAGGATGCCAACTTGATGGAGGATGCCCTGATAAATGGGCTTATCCATTCTCCAGGAGTGACCAGTGGGTAAACGAGCTCAGAATCACTCTTTTTACATTTCCAACTTAAAGTTCGTTTGTGATCAAAGCGCTCTCAGGAAGTCTTGTTTAATGTACTGCCAGTGAGCACACTTCTGGTCACTGAACAAGTGCTGGGGGGCACACAGGTCAGCCAAGACCTGTTCTCTGCCTTCTCCAGACTCTGTGCCAGTGGCAGGTGTCTGCACACTGCATTTGGCTCCCTGCCACTCCTCTCTCTCTAGATAGAGTTTCGTTCTGATTAGCTTCTAAGGCAAGGATATTGTATTGATAGGAATCAGTTTGTGTGTATGACAAGGGCAGGAAGTTGTGTTTATTCTGCTTTAGGGCACTTCAGACATTTACTTTTGTTGTGATTCTGAAGACAGACATGAAGAGTTTAAGTTCACTATAGTCAATGGAAAGAAATGGTTATCTCTGGGAGGAGGATGGGGTGAAATTACCTGTTGTGATTCGGGACACATCCAGTTCATGCATGAAGCTTCCTGTAATTCTGCTAGGGAGTGTTCATCCTTTCAAAGGAGTAAGTACTGCAAGAAACAAAAATGAACTTTCTCATAAGTTAGTTAAATTTAGGTTTCAAGTATGTTGGGAAATGAATGTGTTGGAGTAATGAAAAGTAGGAGATGCTTTCATCCCCTTTCTAACTGTTAGTGGCAGAGTTTGAGCCTGGAACTAAACCTCAGTGTTTGCTATTTGATTATTACCTGTGGAACGTGCAAGGAGATGCAGAAGACTTTCCTAAGCTGAAATAGGAATCCAAGAGGAAGAAGAGATTCCACTACTCTCCTTTTTAACAGCAGAAAATATTGTAAAGGGAAAATCCATAACAGAGCCGTAAAATAAAACATACTGCAAGGAGATATATTGTAAGATTCTGAGGATCCAGAAGGGGAAAAAAAAAACATAACCATCTCAGACTGAGGGAATGAAAAAAAGACTGGATTCTTTGCAGTCAGCCTCACATAAAGCTGAGAAACTTAACACCCTGAATGTTATGAAACAAATTTAAGGGATTTTTTGGATAATATATAAACCATATATTCCAGTGGTTGGAAATGGTCTTCCACTTCTAAGGGATTGCCTTGCTACTACTTAAAAACAAAGAAACAAGCCATAAAACTTATCTTTGTTAAGGCTAAGTAGTGTTTTTTCTTCTTAATTTTGTGGCATTATAATAGTATCTGAAATTTGAATTAAAGGTTTGCAGTTAACATCAAAAAGTTCAATACTCTCTAGAAGAAAACGTATCCTTTTTATACTCTTTCAGTATGGCATCATGTACTATGGAAGAGTGTGATCTATATCTAGGTGTTCTCAATTTTCTTTTTTGTATTTTATGCTAAAAGATGCTAATCGGTAAGATTTTGCCTGTGTTTGGATCAAATAATATTCCTCAACCTTTTTAAATCCAGAGTATGTGCTATATACTGTATTTCTGTCTTCGATGAGGAGGGTTTCAGTGCTGTTTATATGTAAACCAAACCTCACTATCCAATGTAAATTGGTAGTTGAGCAGGTGTGAGCACTGAATCAATACCAGTACCAGAGATGCTGAGGATCACTTTGGTGACTGCTGGGGGGTCTGTGCTGTTTGGAGTCCAGCAGGAGGAAGCATTGAGCTGACTTGTTTTGACAAGTCTGAGGTGAAATTGGTGCTAATGAGCAAAGACTTACATTGGCTTCTGCAGAACAGGAGCTAATGACTTGGGTGTCTGCACTGCAGGAATTGTTGTGGTGTCTCAGATGCCTCTGCACTGCCCTTAGTAAGAGGCTAGTTTGCAGTTGCCTGGACTGTCCTGCTTTAGCACACTTACACTGCTGCAATTAGGTTGCTAAATCTTTGCAGAGCACAGAGTATGGAGTGTAGAAGTGGGGAGGCAGAGTAGGTGCAGCAGGGCTTGAGATGCCCACAGAGAACACATGACCAAACCCGACAGAGCTCAGGAAGCATTTGGATGTTGCTCTCAGGCACGTGGTGTGTGACCCTCGGGGATGGTCCTGCTCAGGGCTAAGAGCTGGACTAGATGATCCTGGTGTGTCCCTTCCAACTCAGCAGATTCTGTGATGATGTGCAAAAGCAGCCCAACTTCCCAGTGCTGGGTCAGTTCATTTCCATCGCCCTCTGAGCTCAATGTCTTAGCACAAAGTGTGTGTAAGTGTGATGAAAGACAGGGTTTTGTAGAAAACACCGCTGTTGCCCAAATTACGGGCGTATTCTTTAGTTATCTGTCCTAATTCAGGGGATTGTACGAGACATACGAATACCGAGATTGCTTTTGAATACTTGGTATTCATAAAAATAAAGCTGAAAGAGAATGAAGAAAGCCACAGCTTAACTGAGCCTTAAATATACTCCGGTGCAAGATAGATGTGAAATTAAGTTCGCCACTCCCAAAGCTGACAAATGTGTGGTCTCGCTAGAATTTTTTGGTTGGACAAGGTACTGAGTAATAAACACTGTTAATATCCATGATGTTGAAAATTCCTTCCAGATATCACATTTTTAATAAAAATAGAGATAAACTTGCATGCAGTCCTGTAACTCCAAAGGATTTGTGTTCTGTAATGCCACACTGATTTTCTCAGTTTTTTTGCTTCTCTACGATAATGTAAATGTTCGTCAAAAATATACTGAGAATGCACCTGCCCCTGCTACACATTCCCCAGAACTTCACAACTAAGCAATCTGCTTAGTGTGCCTTTGAAGTAGATGGTTTAGTTAAAAAATAAAGATTAAAAAAACCCAGGTTTTGGGGGATAATGCTAACTTGGAATGAAGAATAAACACTGTTGATGAAAGTAGGAAAACTGAAAACAAATTTTAGCAAAAAGTCATTTGTCTGTGATTCACACTCAGTTGTACTTGTCTCCATGTCAAAGTGATCTACACATCCTCTGTTCCCCTAGCTGACTGAGATTCTGATTAAGCCTTGATAAAAAAGCATTGACAAGTTTCAGAAACAGTCTGGGAAGAAATGGGGAGAGCAGAAAGGGTCCTTTGAACTCAGGGGAAGCCTGAATGAAGTTAAAATTCTCAATATTATCCCAGCTGGTTAATAACAGCAAAAGGTTAGAGCAATACAGTAATTACTCAAGCTTATAGCTGCTTTTTCACATTGGAAAATAACACCAGCTTTAAGTCATGAATAAAACATGTTGGCCTAAACCTATTACTTTAAGCATCTCTAGTAGGTTTCTAAAAACTCTGGACATAATATATATTTACTTGCCTGATGAAAACCCATTCATTGCTGATAAATCCTCACTGTCTAGTTAGGATGCCTAATATATTCCAATGCTGGATATATTTGCTCTTGTATGTGCTTAAATGGGTCAAAACTTGAATTCAGTTACACAAGTACAAATGCACATGCTTAATTTCAACTGCTTATTCTAATCTATGATAGTGTAAGAAAACAAACAATATGGCCAGAAACTTTATTTTATTTTGTTAATTAAGCAAAACAATATCAGGAAGTGCCTCTAAAAAGCCTTCTGAAAGTTTTTAATTACAGCTTCTCTTCTGCCAATAATCTTAAAAATCAAACTTCCTTTCTAATATAACAGTAAATTGAATTTAGCCTTTGTATTGATTATACAGGTATCTGTTTAGATTTTTGATTACTGAAATTTCTGCCTCATGTCTGTTCAGCAGTTTTAGCTAATTAACAGGATCTGAATTCCACTTCCAGAAATTAAAAAAATCTGCTCACTACACACTCGTTCTTGCTTTTGCAAATGTAATGTCATTACTTACCCTGCCTTCAAATAAAGATATTTATGCACTCAGATACCTGTGTTTTCACAGAGTCTACATAAAATGATGATGCCAATAGGTTGAATCAATGCAAATATTGAAGATTATGATTCTACTAAATATTATACATGAATTAATATGACAGATCTGTTCTTAATTTGTACTTAGTAAACACAGTCTCAAGTGTCTGTTTTCTGTGAGTCACCACTTTTGAGGTATTAATGAGTGGTTCATTCTGCCACTGTGTTTCTTACTGAAAAATAGGGAAGTCAAATACTTGATGTATAAGATGCTAAACGGTTGTTAGAGCTGGCTTTAAAATCTTTTTTCTCTTCTGACTTGTGCCAAATTTTTCTTCTTTCTTCTAAGATTTTTCAAAGGATTTCTTTTGATGCTGCTAGTGTCATTGTGACAAAGAACCTTTCTGTTAATGTGTGAGGTGACAGTGACTAAACTACCTTACAGCCCAACCCAGACAGAATGACCATACTGTGGGATCTTATCAGATGGTATCTCTGGAAATGGTCAGACATGGGACCCAAATTCCTGACTAAAGAAGTATACATAATGTGTACAGGAACACCATTGTTCCCAACAAATGCAAGTATCAATCTATATGTAGAAAAAGATAATTGTTTATATGTCTTACTGGTGTAGTTTCTCATCTGTTACTAGTACGTTCAAATTAATGTACTCTGCTCATTATAACTCACCCATACTAATATTAGAGTAACACATTAATGGGCAGTTGCAAGTATGTTGTACAGAACTTTAAGACAAAATGTTAATTTTGATGGGATTAAGAAAAAGCATTAAAATTAATGAAATGATTGCATCTCAATCTGCATATGCAAATTAGGATAAATCATACGCCCTACAATAGTATAAGTGAAAGATTATGATAATAAATTGCGTTATCTGAATTAATGACTGGCTAGCTCCACTTGATAAGGTCAGAGTAAATCCCAGTGCACTTATTACTAAAATTTATCATTCAAGCATGTGTATGCATTTAATTATTACAGCCTATTTTAACAAGCACATAAACTTTGAGAGCAGTAGAAAGTTTTCCTGCCATCAAAGGAAAACCTTTCATTGTTCAGAACATGTCAAATCCTGAGAAAGGAAGATATGTAGGAAGGTAAAGTGATATCTGTCCTTAAAACCTAATTTAATAAATGATTCAGTTAACCCTTGCTATTCTTGCTACTTTACAGGGTAAAGATTTATGTCTTACAGGGAGCACATGAGTGTCAGACCTAGAATAGCCATGATAAGAGGAGTCGCTAAGTTTCCCTTTTCCTTATGTTTGTATTTGTTTTTTTTTCTAGCAGCCTGGTCTGCAGACAAGTTTATTCCAGGCAAAAAATGGTTTTCTAGCTGTGTGATAGTACATTGCCTAGTATAATAAGCAATAAAATTTAGTATGGGCCTGAATAATGGTATATTATTACTAATATTAATATTTAGTAATTTTTTACCTAGAGATCTCAGAAGGTATAAGGAGACATTGTTATTCGGAGTCTGCTTTCTGGAAAAGGTATCATAATCTTGTTTCAGGTAGACAGTAAAAGACTTCCCTTTTCCCTCAGTGAAATGTATTTTCAAACTCTCTTGTTCATGTGAATCACAGGTTTCCATTGCCTGTAGGCATTGACACAGCTGGTAAGCAGGTAATTTCTTGTATGTAGACACTTCAGCAGTATTTTCTAAAGATACATCTTTTAGGAGTACAAATACTTATAGAGATCATGTGCCTGAAAGTCCATAGATGGGTTCGCTAACAGGTGAGAGGAAGCCTGTCAGCAGCTAAGTTGCTAAAAAAAATCGAGACCAAAGGATCTGAAACACTTCTGTTCAAAAAATGCTGTTGGAGCTGTCTGAGCTTGTGAAGCTGTTGTGGAGCACGTTCCTTTTAGAAGCTACTGACTAGATGAAGACCAGTGCCACCCTTCCTCTGAGCCTTTCAGGTGGAAGTAGATACATAGGAAAGCTCATCCACTGCTTGGGGAGATGTAAAAAGGAACGAGAAAACTAGGCACACGATTTTAGACACACTAGGTGTTCCCATCCCTTCCCATTCTCAGAAGTGCTATGAATCAACAGGCATTGCCCTTACTCAGAGCTCTGGGGAGCAATGGCTGTGCTGGCCAAGAGCTGGATCAACAAGAACTTAGTTACTTTCAAAGGATCGGATAACTTCAGGCAACTTTAGCAAGGCAGGAATGTTTTGAGGCTTTAAGACGTAAATTCTACAGAAGCACAATAGCCACTCAGCAATGTGATTCCTGGTTCAGAACTATCAAATTAACTTCAGTAAAAACACTCTCTAATGAATTAATCATAGGAATATACTTTTTGCTCCCGGAACAAAACATAGATGATCCAATTAACCAATTTCTGCTAAGGCCTACAATTACCTTATTAGGGGTTTAAAAAATGGTGTCTGCAAAGCAGTGTTTATTCCCAGATTGCTGCAGTTATCAGACAGCACTAAGACCTGCTGTTGGGGCCTCTGCTGTCCCTTATCTCATTAAATGTGACATAAACACCTTTGATGAAATGAAATGGTGAAGTGCAACAATAGGAGTAAACTCTTTCTCTACACAGTAGTGCCCTCCTACATGCTTATAATCTGATTTTCTGGCCTCTATTGACAGATGATAACATGTTTTGTACTCATGCCAGCTGAAGATAGCCATTTAGAGCTTCTAAATAATTAAGTATTGATTAATCAGCCTAGAAGCATATAGGACATTTTTTCCAAGCTTTTGTCCATTCTTAAAGGTCTTATTATTTCTGCCAGAGGAAGCAGGGCACCTTCTTTAGCTGTCAGGGGCTTAAAAAATTGCAGGTTTCTGCCTCTGTGGGGGAAAGGAGCATAGCTGCCCAGACTGCCACAGAACAAGCATACATGACTCTTCACTTTGCAGTGCTTGTGTCCACAGCGTCAGTCAATAGACGTACTCAAATTGGTAAGGGGCTGAAACTCAGTTTTAAGGATTAGTCAGCTTGACCCTGAGGATGGAAATGTAAGGTGGCTTATCTGACTCATGTCTCTTGGGACAATTGGATTGAAAAAGCCTTCAATTCATGGGTTTGGGGCAAAGTTGTCAGAAACAAGTCATTCCACCTGAAAGCTTTTTGTTTGGTTTTTTTCGTGATGTTGCAAGTGTGTTGCATATGCATATGATAAGGCCTGTAAAAGGATGTAGTAGAGACTGCAGTGAAGATGATGATGACTGTTAAATTACTATTGGCATGTAATCTTAATGAGCTACTCGATTCTTCCCATCTGGTGAGGTTTTCAATAATATTGAGTGTGGTGGTTTAAGCACCACTGCTTTAACTAGGGGCAAGTGACGAGAAGACTGAAGAGAATTTAAACAACAGGGAAACAGTTTATTCGTCTGGAGCTCAACCAAAGAAAAGCAACAGTTTAAGGGAACTCCAGACTTAACACAGAGATGCACCCGACAAAAAACCCACGCAAGAAAAGGAAAAGGGAAAAAAGGGAATAAGGGAACTGCTTTTCAAAGGCCAGGCAGGCTGGCCAAGGAGAAGCAGTGGGAAGGGAAAGCCGCTTCTGTTCTCTCTCCCTGGTGGTAGTAACTCCCAGCCCTTGAAGTCTCTTCAAAACACAACACAGTGNGAACGTCACAGTCTTCTTCCTGGCTTCGCCTCTTTGGACTGGCCAGCGGTCCGGGGTCCAGCTCTCCTCCCAAGATCTTTGGCTCCAACAAAATGGGGTTCCCACCAAAATCACGAGCCGACTGCTCCCTGGAGCCATGTTTTTTACCAGCCGAGGGCTGGCTGCCGCCTCTCCAGGGCACCCACTGACTGAGGGAACCCTCAAAAGGAGTCTCCGAGGGCTATGGGACCTCAGGGGCCACCTGGAGCAGCCACTGCGCCTGCACTGCCACGTGGGGGCCATTCCGGGGCCGCTGGGATCGCGGGACTCCTTGCCGGGCTCCCTTGTGGCAGCGCAGGGGGCTGGCATGGCCACCAGGGCGCTTCTGACATTACTGCCCCATGGCCACGGGCACCGGGGCACCGCCAGCAAAGAACAACCAGCGGGTGTCCACGCCCGCAGCTGCCGGAGTCCATCGCAGACACCCAGGGATCGGGCGACTGCCGCCTGGAACAGTGCAGCGACTTTCTCTCCCTGGCACCGGGACTGCGCTGGCAAGGGGCTCGAACCCGCAGCAGTGCGGCCACCACCACTGAGAATTGCCCACGAGCAGCAACCAGCCGGTGCCGGGCCCCACTCCGCGCTGCAGAAACCCGGGAAAACCATCAGACCCTGCACAGCACCGTGTCCACCGGGACTCGCCGCTGGGGCTGCGACTGGCCAGCATCTCGGGCCTGCAGCCGCCGCTAGGACCTGGGGAAAGCTGTCGGACCCTGCACAGCACCGTGTTTGTCGGCAATCACTGCCAGTCCATGTTTTGGTGAGTTCTTCCTAAGAGAAACTGTGGAGGGAAACAGCTGGGTGACCCCCGCCGCCTTCCCCGAGTGAGAAAGAGAGCAGGCACCCCCCTCCCCTCCAGCCAGCCCAAGGACAAGGTGGAGGGGGGTGGGGGGGGAGAGTGAGGGAAGACTACTAGGGAAAAACAAAAAAACAGGATTTATAACAGGACTGGGAGCCAACGAACTGTTTAAAAGGAAACATCCCCTTTCCTCCCCTCCCCCTCTAAGAACCCCCCAACAACCTCCCCTCTAGAGGACCCAGCACCCCCCTCCCTCTCCCAAACCTCCACATTGAGTTAGTTCATTTCTCTTATCCTGAAAACTGCAATTACCCTATGGATGCTAAATAGTTTACATATATAGGTTGATGAGATTCCTCATGTATCACCAGTTACCAAAACTACATCTACAGCAGGTAGATGAGTCTTAACAACATTATGATGATTAGTGAATGCAGGTAGGAGTTTTCATAAATTCTAAATTTATGTCTATGTTAAATAAAGTCTAAATTCATGAATTTAGAAGCCCTAATACAATTTGAATCAAAATTATGATAAAAGACTTGGAAGATGCCTCCTTATTTCTATGCATAGTATATCTGCCTGATAGGCATAGAGAAAGTATTTGGGATATGTGTCATGTCTGTGTCACGGTCCATGTACTTTCTGCCTTGAGGAATACTCAAAAGCATGGTTCTCTCTGGGCATTATCTGTGATAATATCTGTGATGTTGCATTGTTCTCAAGGACTTGGCACCTTCATGGTGGCTAGTGTATGGATGTGACGTGCCTGTGTAATTTGTGCTAGATGTGGAAGAAAAACCCAAACCCTTACGTTTATGTTTGTGTTAAAATACAGTTTAACTTGGAAGCTTGTAAGCTGGATGTATACGGCTTGTGTGTGGTAGCAGTTCCAAGTGCCATGTGGCGTGGCAGACCTCCTTCCCCCCACTGGCAAAAACAAGGAAGATTACAGTTCTGCTGGTATGTGGCAAGCCCTTCAGCAAAGTGAAACTCAAGCATGTCTGTGCTGCTAGCAATAACCAGGCAGTTTTTGTTGACAGGGTTTGTAGATAACGCTCTTGTGAAGCAAAAGCAAAATAATTTTTTTGCGATACTGTGCACTCAGACAGCCTTTTGTTAGCCACAAATGCCAAGTGAAAGTGTCTTTCTCTTAAAACCATGGGACATCCTGTCTTGAGGTTAAGAGAATAATGGAAAATGTGCCAGGGTATAAAGTAGCTCTGATAGCAAAATGGCACATTACACCTCAACTGTCTGTTGTTTGTGCACAAGAAATTGTTGCAGTGTGAAACTGGATCAAATTTGAATTTTTTTTAACATTGCTAGTAGTCAAGGAGAAGAAGCAAAGGAAGATTATCTGTTATGGATCTCAAATGTGTATAGGATTCTGTTACAATATTGTCTGTTCTAGTTCAATCTATTTAATACCAATATCGACTAAAAAGTTGGTCTGAATAGAAGACCAGCAGCAGATTTCACAGAATCAGAGTAAGTCTTGATAAACCAGGTTTCTGAGGAGCTTTCAGTTAGACACAAGTGGAAAAACTCTTGCAATGAGATCATTCATCCACTGGAATAATCTCTCTAGGGAAGTGGTGGCATCCACAACATGTTACACTTTCAAGATGCTGATGGACAGGTTTCTGAGCCATCTTGTCTAGACTGTGCTTTTGCCAGGAAAGGTTGGACCAGATGATCCTTGAGATCCCTTCCAACCTGGTATCCTGTGAATTTTAACGATAAACATGCATTTGCCTGACAATCTAAGTTCAGCCCTGTTGCATGCTGACTGCATATGTACTCAAAAGTCAGAAGATTTTGCCAAATTCTTCTTTAAAAAGTGATCATTAAATCCAGTAATAAGTCCCATGAAGTATTGTGAAAAGTGAAGAAGCAACAACTGAATAGCAAAGATGTTCAAATAAGCTAAGACGCTAATGACCAGTAACAGCTGACAAGGAAATCAGCAGTGTGTTAGAAATAAATTCAGATCTGCTCTTACGTGGGTGAAATAGCAAGTATGTCAAGGGCTGTTTTTTTTTCTGGTTTTGTCATTTTTAAAGAACAGTATTGACACGTTTGCTTGTAGGGTCATGTGTTTTTGAATTATGATTATGCAGAATGTTAGGAAGGCTTGTGTCCAAAAGTTGGTTGAGGTTTTGTCTCCTTAGGCTATAATGTCTTATGATTTTTATTTTAAAAAACATTGCTCACTTAGACCATCTCAGTAAAAAGAAAATAAACCATACCCTGCATCTTGAAAGAGGTCCATACTCTGTGTCAGATGAATGACTGAATGGCCTGGAATCTGTAACTAAAGATGTCAGTCTTGTGCCTGGTCACTTTGTTCTCCACTGTGCCCGTAAACCTTATCCAATTATGATTATAAATCAGGTTCTCCCCATAAATCTGAACTCTTTCATAGTATCTGTAGCAGAAATGCTTTATTAGTCAAATTTTTTCATTGCTCTAAACTGTTTTTGTTTGTCTCTACTTGCTGATAGCCTTAGATTCCATTGATAGTGACTCAATTTCTGATTTTTTTCACTCATAGTTAATTTTATTTATGTTCCTAATCACTTTCCCAACAGCTGGAGTTCTTTGGTGATATTTAAGTTGAACTTTCCTTGGAAAATAAGGCGGTAGAGAAATTACAGGTTTGATGTTACTTAAATAAAGCTGTATTTAAGCAAAACTGTCTCTTGCTGCCTTGTATGATAAAGATCACGATATCTTCTGTGGCTGTTGTAACTTCTGCACCCTTTACTCGTGCTTTGAGGGTAGTGGAGAAGAAAGATGCTGATTAAACTCACTGTTATCAGGCTCTGTTTTTCGGTAAATAAAAGGAGGTTCTGGGACCTACGAGAACTAACAATTTCTGTCTATATATCTGAAAACTGGCAGTGGTGCTTGGTAAACAGCAAGAATTGAAAAGCCACATTCCTTTCTTTATAATGTGAAGGGAAAGTATGAGAAAGTAACACTGTGTAAAATCTCAAATCTTTTTTAATTTTGACCAGTGCAAGGATAGTTGAATTTTCTTCTTTGTGCTGAGGTGTGTTTTAGTTTATAGTATCTTATACTAGCTTGGTATAATTTTCATATTCCTTGATGTTAAGAAACTTTGATAGAGGGTTGTTGAGAAAGACTGAGGAGGGAAAAGAAGCATAAAGCTTTAGATGAAGACTGAAATGCTTGAAATTACTTTTCAGTCAGTAATTTTTAATTTGTTCTAAGTTTGAGGGAAAAGTCTTTTAGTCTTTGGGCACTATTCATTACAACTTGCACTCTAAATTTTCAGTCACTTAGATTTGGGGTGGAACAGTCAAATATCTGAGCCAGATGACAAACCCTTCAAAATTAAGAAATAAAAGACCATAAAACTCAGTGTATTCATGAGCTATTCACTAAATACTAGAAGCTCCTTTTTGGCCAGTCATGAGAAGAAGAAACTAGCTCCCAAAGAGTAATTTTTGGTGAATCTTTTCCTCTTTCTTCTACCACGAAAAAAACAAACAAACGACAAAAAAAAAAAAAAAAACCACCAACAAAAACCTGGCTTGTATGATGAGAAGGAGAGTAACATGAAGCTACACAACCTCTTTTTCCAACATTATTCTAAGGTGGTTGACTGGAATATTGTTGTCCTGAGTACATGTCTAGGCCAGAATTTACAAGAGCAGCCTGTGCTACTGATGTTGAGCTCAGTGAAAGGATTTTTGTCAGTGGAAATGCAGACATAGTAAGCATGACCACTGCGGCATAGATGTTGAGATATTAATATTTTTCTTAGTGATCACAGGTACTTCATAGAACTGGAAGTGTGCTGCCTCAAATAGAACAAAATAAAAGGAATTCCTGTAGCCTTGTCTGACAGCTCTTTATACCATTCTTTGGCACAGCATGACTTATTTGTGCTAAACTAAGGAATATGCAATTTTGTTTGGTTGTAAAAATGAAGTATGTAGCTTTGATCTGCTACCTGGATATAGATTTCCTTATAATATATTAAAATACTTGGTACTCTTTTTGCTTTAAAGTATTTCAGATACAAACCCCAATAATAGCATTATAACTATTGCAAAAAGAAAATTAATTCGAGATGAATAGAGAAATCCAAAGAAAAACTGACTAACGGATGTATTAGATCAATACGCAATTATTTTTTTTTTCCAACCTCTGATTTAAATACACCATCTTGCCACCATAAAGCTTCTGCAGAACAGTGTGCTTGTTTAGCTTGGTTATTTATAAGAAATAATTTTTCAACAAATGTTGACAATGTAGATATTTTAGGAAGTGAATTAAAAAAAATTAGCTCAAGCTGATATGCTGAGATTTTTAGAAACAACATAATGAGAGATGCTAGGGGAGAAACACAACAAAGAAATATTATTCTAACACTATTTTGTAGTTTTGGAGAGAAGGCAGAACATCCTCAGATTGTTCTTAGTGGTACTTCTTACTTAAAATGAGGTTGTGTTGAAATTCTTGCTATGTTTGGCTTTTCCTTCCACAGGTTCAGTAGTTAAAATTTGGTAACCAAAACTATCAGAGATGACATATGCAGAATTCAAAGATGCTTGATCTCACCTCTGCATTGGTTAAGCCAGGCTAAAAAGATGAAAAATCTTGGAAGTTGGGTGTTGTGCATGCAGTAAAGAGGAATCAGTTTCAAAAAAAAAAAAAAAAAAGATGTCTCTCAGAATCACACACAGTCTATAGCTTTCTTACCCTGCTTTTGGGGGGGACTTTTTTGTTATGTTTTGTAGGGTTTTTTGACATAGATGTAGGCTATATGATAAAGAATTTATTTCTGTGACATTCTCAAATGGTTATAATGCACTTGTAAGGAGATTATATGTTTGGAGGTGTTTTACTCGTACAAACAGGCTCGAGTCATAGAGATGACTCAAATCAATATTGAGGGCCCGGTCTCTGCTCTCTGATGTTAATTTTGTATCAGTGTGAGAATATTGATTTCTGGAAGAGTTGGAAGGCTAGGCACTGTAGCAGTTGGAGTACTATAATATTTTACCTTTTGGTTCTGAATTTTACATTCTAGATTTGAAAGAATAAAAGTTGATCTTGAACAGATATTCTTGTACCTGCTCTCTGATGCTTTCCGTATGTATGAAATAGTGGTTTCTTCTCTGAAAGATCAAATGGATCTGGTCCTTCAAGTGGCCAGAAAATGTATTGTTGTTTTCAGTGAGAATAGATCAATCAAGTAGAACTTTCTCATTGAAAAGGGCTCTTTTGGTGGGCCTTTTTTCTCCCCAGTGTGATGATGCCATGGTTGCTTCCTTTGTAGGCAGGAAAGCAGTCAAATGTCTGCATGTCCATGGAGTAAGTCTGTAGAGACAGATGATATACTGTATTTTTTAAAAATTTAATTTTTTAGCCAACTGAGGCTATTTTGTAACTAAGGAATGCTTATACATTTTGGAGGTTTTGTCTGTGTTTGTGCAAAGGGAAAGATTCTGGTAATACTTCTAAAGAGTTGCACAGTGTCAGCTTAATTCTCTTCAGCTTCGTTTTCCATCAGCTTGATCTTCACTGCTCTTGACATCCTAGCAGGCATTTCATATTTACAGTCCAACCAAACAACTGATTTTATTCAAATCTTTCTACATAGCAGACATAAAATGAAATTTTCATCCTTCAGCAGTTCCAGTCTTTCAATAGTGTCATAGCAATAGAAATGGGGCACTTGCACTTTACTATTCAGTAAAGGCTAACTAAGTGTGCTTGAAGTACTCTAAGGTTGAGTGACCTTCAATGACTTGTGTGTATAGATTATCAAACATCATAGCCGAACTAACAGACCATGAACAGTGTCCGATTCCTTTCAGGCTAAATAGTGCAGATAATCATAATTATTCTGGGTGCCAGGGTCAAAAGAACTGCTCATTGCTTTTCTGGCTTACTGGAGAACCTTTTAAAGTACTAAATGATACATCATCCCTGTCAGTGTGTTATAAAGGAATTAAGTGAAGCAAGTTCTAGAAGAGATTTTTGACAGCATATATCTGATATGTCTCTGTCTTTTCATTCGTATCGCCTCTGGTTTTTTAATGCAGATTACCAGTCTGTCACTCAGATGCTGTATTTTGTAGTGAGCTAGTTTCCATCTCTACTGGAATTTTCTCCATTAATCTAAATGGACAGTTTAAGAAGCAGTTAATTAAAGCATGAGGTCTGATCACTGTAGGTGAACAACACTGCATCATTTTCCAGTTTATGGAATAAAATAGGTGCAACGTATTTTACATTAGGTTATAGTTTCTAAAAGTATTATGAAGTAGTTTGTGTCAGGGATGTTCTTTACCTATAGCCTACTTTGCATGGTATTTCAAACTGGCTTACAGTAGCAAAGAAAAATTTATATAATGTCATAACATATTGGGCAGATATTTTCTGGTGGATCAGAATTACTTGGAGTATATAAGGAAAATAACACTTTCTAAACTCTTATTTATTGTTTCTAAAGTCTCATTATCCTGTTACCAAGATGATTTAAAAGAATATATAAATAGATTTATATACACATGCATATATAGCTATAGATACACATAAGACTGTCAGATTCCCAGGCAAGTATATGAAGGAATTAACATTTTTAAGACCTTCCTAAGCTTAATACAGAAATTTTAGAATGGAGTCCTTAATTGAATGGAGTCCTTAATTAAATGTACTACAGCAATGGTTTGGAAGAAAAGGGTTGTTTGTAAAGGAAAAGAAAGACGAATGAAGTCTAGAGCAGCAGTAAAATATAACACTTGCGCCAAATGAACATTGGAAAGCACGGGTGAAATCACAAACTGACTGACCGATTCTTTTCATGTGCATATTTTCTGCCTCCTGAGCTGTGGCATGAGTACAACAGAACAAAGGTATGCAAAACTGAGCAAGAATCTCTCTAGCAAACCTAAAATAAACATTTAAATCAACATTTAGGGGAATGTACATGCATTTACATTTGTGGGACTAAGAACATTGAATTTGCAGGAAATAAAAGTATAAAAAGAATAATCATGATTCTAAAAACACAAGTAAAACAGAGGATAACAGCTCTGTGTACAGGAGGAATTGTTAGGTATTTTGCTTTCACATCTGGATAACACACGCTGTGATCCCTGACAAACTGACTGTGAAAGATTATTGTTCTTCTGAATGAACACAAATATGTTTACAACTCTATTTTTAAGAAAATAATGAATCACCAATTTGGTTGGTGCAGTGATCAAATGGTATGATGGCATGAAGTGCACCCTGCGTAAACTGTGAACTCTATTTGAAAATAAAGTTTATAATTAAAACTGGCACTTGCAGGCCTCCAGCTGGTGAATGCTGTTTTGCTGACGTGTGGCTCCTGACACCCACAGTATGGTAGCTCATTGTCAGACATTCTGCCAGGTCCTCGCTATTCCACTGCCTCAGATGCTGCCATCTCCACAAAATGGTGCCCGGCAGCAGGAGGCCTGCAAAGGCTTTATTTCACTGTTTACATAGAAATGGCTTTTCCTTGCTCCAAGAATGACTTTGGAGTTATTTTAGGCAATGATCTTTTAGTTCTGTGCAGAAATTAACCGGTCTCCTGTAGCAATAGTGGTAGTTGCTTTTCTAGAAGGACCTGCGTGTCACTGCAGGGGAGGCGATAGGGCACTGCAGCACAGTGATGGTGCATTAGGGTTGTCCATAGGTGACACAACATGAATGATAGCAGGTTGGGTTCTCTTGAATGATCTGGCTTGCTGATGGCTCTACACTGTCATAAAGGGACCTAATTATTTTGGCCAGATGAGTGTTGGATGCAGGCAAGGAAGTGCTATAAACAGAAGAGAATTTGGTTCTGTATGTTCAGCTAGTAGGCACATGAAGAGTTTATTGCAATGAGAGCCTAAAAATGAGACAAAGCTTCCCAAGCTACATGAAATTCCATTTTTGTTCATTCTTAAATGGAAGAAAAATATTTTTTTCAAATATTGTATGTGTTTTTGAAGTTTCAGGTGACTGTTGTGACTTCACCTTTGCTCAAGCAAGGTTTCAGAACAAACAGGTTTCTATTTCAAACACTATTAGCAGCATTATGCTTCTTTGTTCAGTGTATGACAGTGGTACAGCCCCTCCTTATTCCCTAGTAAACTAGCAAGAAGACAGTTTATGCATCACAGTTCTCACGCTGTAAGTAGTTATTGATCCGCTGTGGACACAAAGGGTCGTCTTACTCATGACAAAATAAACTTATACTAATCTTTTCTAGCTTATAATGACAAATATTAAGTAAAACTGTGAAATGGGAAATTTTGAATAATTATAATGTTGCTGTTGAAATGTGTCTGCACCCCTATTGAACTCTCCTGGATATGGAGTTTTTCACCTTCATAAAGCTGTCCTTGAAGCAGGTAACAACAAAATTACCACCCCACACACACACACACTGTAATATTAAGTGACAATATAAATAAAAGAAAGTCATAGAAAGGACAACTTATTACATATTTCTCGCCTTCAGCTGTGCCCAGATACAAATATGGAGAATGAGATAATTAGAGTAACTTGAAGGCTCACAATGTAAATAAATCTCTGCAATGATTAACTCAGTTCTCAGAATCAGAAAGAACAAGGACAAGCTGTTTTATAAGCTAGTATTTTTTAACTAATTTATATAAAGCAAACACACATCAAAAATCAATTCTGGTACTTTAACTGTTTGAAAATACTGTATGATGGTACCGGAGAGAAGAAATATTAGTTTGAGGAATGAAAAGATTTCAGTGAAAAACTACGGAACATCTCTGTTTGAGCTGCAGGCAGCACACATACAACAAGATAGTCAGATCACTGGGTAGCCAGGCTAGTCTGGTGCAGTTTGCCATCCCTTTTGGTTTGCCACTTTGACAGCTTGCAAATGCACAAGGGGCATAGCAATTGTTGAAGGATTTAAAAGAGGTCAGATAATGAAAGGGAAGAGCAATGCTATGCAGACTTTTTCTTAATGTCACATTAATGAAGTCAGATTAGAAGTTGTTATGCATATATGAGGAAAGGTGGAGAATTTAAGAGTATAAGCAAGTGTCCTAAACACATTCCTGTTCAAGTGAATCCCCAAGGGATTAAAGAAAAATTAAAAATCACAATTTCCTAAGTTTTTCTCTACCTATACAAATGACTACATTGATCCATGCTCTGTACTGCAGAATTAAATTGTGAGACTGAAGTCTAGTAGAAACAAATAAAGCCCCACCAATGCAAAAGAAAGATATACAAAGGCCTGAAGGCAAGTTAAGCATGGTTTTTGGAACACTTCATGTGTTTATCTTTTATTACTGCCAGCCATAGTTTCTGATGCTTCGAGGATGTTGAAGATGTTCCTCAGGTCCTCTGGACAATCCTGCAGCTGATGTACAGTAGGAAAGATCTACTCCTTCTGCTAGCATTAGGAGCAATTTAGTCTCACTGATAGACAGGTTGACATGCTTAGGCAAATTAAATCAGATTGCAGTCATGTCTTCCTTGCTCTTTGCTTCTGAAGAAGGTAGTACTTTCATCAAAATAAGTAGTGGTTTTGGAAGAAAACTAATTTTTTATGAAACTCTATTGAAATTCAGAAAATTTTGATAGAAGTCCTTTGCCGGAGAAGAATATTTCCTCTCCCTTCCCATTTTCAAGTCAAACTGTATTGCAGCCAGAATACTTTGGGGAAGAAAACTAAGCTTATGCCATAACAAGGAAAAAAAACCAGTGTATATTTTTCTTTACTTAAAAAAAAACAACCCACACAAATATAAATCAAAATTCTTGTTCCACTACTTCTCTGGGACATTTAATCTTAATAGTATTGACATAAGCTTTTTATATCTGAAATTAGTGACCCCATTAGAATCCAAACTGCTATATTCATTAAGAGTTGCATGTGTCAAATGAAAATGAAGCTGTCTCTCTTGGCTGTTTTTTATTTTCTGTAACTATAAGCAAAGGTATAAGGCCCCTTTTGTTGATATTTTTTTGAAAACTTACCCTGGTGACTATAATCATTAATAAGACTCCCATAAAAGGTACTCAAATTGCTCTAAAAAAGAAGTTGCACTTTGTTGACTTCAATTAAACTTATATAAACTTGTACACATGGGGACTTTCAAAACAAAAGTGAATTTGTTAACCTGGCAATTTTTCTTCAGATTCACATTACACTAATCATAAAGACATTGATTTGCTCAGATTAGCAGCTGAAACCTGAAATATCCTTACTTGAGCTACTTGGCTCAAACTAGAAATTGACTTTTCATAGCCAGGGATCTGTATCACAACAACTAAAAGTTCCTGTCCAAACCAGGCAATCTTTCAAGTACTAGTCTGGCCAGCAACAGTAACATTTCTTTTCAAGAACCTGATGCGGGATAGAGTAATGTCTGCTGGACATGGCACATCAGTCTTGTCTTGAATCTGTCTTTTTTGTTTTGGCTTCTTGCTCCATGTTCCAAATACCGATGCATGCTTGTAATATAACTGGATTTCATTCTTTCCTGAAATATAGAAAGGCAGGGAACAGAAATCTAAAATGTAAATATTCTCCTTTTAGAAAAGAAAACTATGTGAAAGAATTTCCAACCTAAAAGCCCTGTGCTATTTCCCTTTCATGTTGTGCCAGAAGGCTGATTTTGAAATTATATGTAGAGGACTTTTGCTACTGCGATAACCACCTGTAGTTATGCACAGCTGAATGCACAGGGTGAACTAGAAGAAATGACAGTGTAAAGCAGACTAAAAAAAAGCTTTCCTGTTCTCTTGCTAGCCAGGTCAGAGAATCTCCTGTAAATATATCTTTGAAGTACCTACTCTATAACCTAGGGTATACTGGTTTTGCTTATGGCAATGTAAACTGAGAGCACTGGAAAACGTGGGGAAAAGTCATCTTAGAAAGCCACAGAGTGAATTTGCTGGCTTTGCTTGGTTTTCATAAAGATGGCTTGGTAGAAGTACAAAGCATAAATAATGTAGGTAAGAAACTCATTTCACTTGAGCTCAGTAAGAGCTCAAAGAGCTGGTAAAGTATTCTTGAAACTTTTGAGCTTTCTAAGAGCCCACAACCTTTCAAAAAAACTTTCCTTTGCACAGACGAAAAGCGCTACAAGCTGATTCTTGTTTCAGCTAAATGGGCTTCATCTTGTTTATGTGCTGGCATGGCACAGCATTAGAAGCAATATCCTTTTGGCATCTAATCAGCATATAATTTCAGTTGCCTGTCTGCTCTTCTTCCGCCCTGCTCTGCATGACAGTGTTTTATGCTGGGGAGTTTGGGTTATCGGAATAGAGTAGGGAGCTTCTGCGGGACAAACCCAGTGTAAACACCTGCAATTGCCATGGATAAGTTCAAAGTTTGCCTAGTGCTGTGCTTTTATGTAGATGAGCAACTTGCAGGAAACACATGGCTAGTGCCCCAGAGGTGCCTTTCCCATTTTCCAATCAAAGCTGATGAAATTATAATTGACTATCAAATCCTTCTAGCAAACTTGCACCATTCTTTGCTAATTTCCTTCTAGTGGCCCCTTGAGAGATGCAGATAGTCTCAATGCTGCACATTCAACTTTAATTACTGGTTTCTGTTATGAGGATGAGATGGCACTTGGACAGACATAGCTGCATCATAGCTTGCAAGCTCCTCATGCTGAAAAACATCCATAAAATAAATGAAAAATGAGTCAGCAACCTATCACTAATTTCTCAGTGCATTCTGTACCTTCAGCTCCACTACAGGACACCAGCTGGTCTTCTATTAACAGTAAATAGTGAATTTTTACTTATTTATAAGTGTCATTAATCTGTTAGGTTGAATGCAGTTTGCTTTCCAGAAAAGAGCACATAGGCCTTAGCATTATCTGAGCAAATGCAGTGGATAGTTCATGAAGCACATCACAATGTATAGTCCACAACGGTGCTGTTACATGAGATTTGAAGCATTTTATTTATTATATGACAAAAAGGAGAAATCCAAAATCAACATTGACTGACTGATTGACTGACTTAAGGAATAATCCTGTAGTTTCAGGCAAACCACTTAAACCCCCTCATGCCTGACGTGGAACCACTTTCGATTATCTGCAAAATTAACACACAGGACTTCAGGATTGTAAATAACTTGACTAAATTAGGCAAAACTGGAGATTTATCTTGAAATGACTATGTATCTGCTAGACTGAAGCAGGTACATGTGGACTTACAGAAATAAAGAAGTATGATGGAGATTAACAGGGAGGAGAAGTCTATAATTGTGTTTTAGAAAATTTCTACCAGAATTCTGTAAGTATTCTAATAGGACACAAACAAGAGATTTGCAGTTTTATAGAATTAGGGTGGAACAGTATTTTCTTTCTTTTATATCTTCCTTTTGCTGTTTGTATTATCCATCTTCTCTGAATCTGTCTGTGTTACTGCCTACTTGGTAGTTTGTCATTTCTCCCAGACCTGCCTGAACTGTCGTCATGTTGTTTGAATACTACACAGTGACTCTTGGCACTTGAAAAGTCCTCCGAGATAATGAAGTCTTATAGTTCTGTGTCTAGATTTTTTCACATACCCAATTAGCATAATTTTTCTTCTCTTTGTACTATTTTGTCACTTTTACTGCTTATCTAAATAAATGGGATTTCAGAGGAATATTCTGTTCTTATAAGGGAACTCTTGACAGTCTGGCACGGACTTTTTATTGTAGGGTAATGAAAGGAGAATAACTTCAGATATCTAGATTGTATTGAGCTGCTAAAGGGTCTGCTGGGCTGCAGAAACAATCAGATTGGGTATGATACACTGTGCTTGGCTGCCATGGAAGACCAGAAAGGAAGCTACAGGACCAGTAGTGGTGCCAATATTCTCTCTATTAAGACCCTTACTCGATTTGTTGATTATCAGGGCCTGTGTGTTTGCAGGAGCGTTAGAGCAAACATTGTTCTAAGAGTCAAGGTGGGGAGTCATCTGTCTGCTTAGATATTTTCAAAGACATCATGTGAGACTGACACAGTTCATAAGATCACAGTGCAGTTTATGTGACAAGTAGTAACAAGAATAAAAATCTCTTATCTCCTACAAGCAGATGCAAATAGTGGAAAATATGATCATCAGTTTTAGTTATTATATTTTAAAATTATAATAGCCACTTCACTTTCATGGCCCAGTCCACGACAAGCCAGCGTTCAGCTCATGTCTCTACCTTGAAGTTTCTTTTTGATAACTTTCTATGTTTTCTTCTGTTTAATGGGATGTCAGATGGCGGAAAGATTGGGGTTTTTTTTCTGAAAAAGGCTTGAATTTCTTTCTAAATTGCTGTTTACTTAGGCTATTTAATAAATTGCTTCATATTTTTAACATCTACATTTTTGGTGCTTTGGATACTGATTAAATATGGGGAAAAAACAGGTTTAGAACTTTAATTAAAAGTAGATGTAAGTGCATCGTTTTAAAAATTACAAAATTCTGCTAAAACAAATGTGTATTTTATCCATGCAACTAGTAGGTTTTCAATTTGCTAAATATGCTATATGTTTGCTTTTAATTGTGTGACCCCAAATATCACACTTGTCTTCATTAAAATTTATTAGTTCACTCCTGCAAAGAAATTCTTCTAAATGTCTCCAGTAAGTATTCACTCTTATGGCCTATGAAACTAATTATGTCCTTAAAGCTAATGCTATCATCATTCGTTATATACTAAGCAGGCAAAGTGAATTTCAGTATATTTCCCGGTCTGACACTCAATTTTTTTTTCGTACTTTTAAGCCAATGAAAGTTTACTCAATTAAAACCTACCAGAAAACTAAGTCATCAAAGTGTATGGAGTGATATATAATGGGCTGGGTTTTACTTGTGTACTGGGATGGAAGAAAGAAGCAAAATACTTGCCAGGTTGAACAGCAGACTGTTCATAACCAAATCGTAACACACTGTAGAAGTAGGGGTTTGGATTGCCACCCTGTTTAGGGAACACTTGACATTCCAAAGATCAACTGGAACCATGGGCAGTGACTGTGAGGCTGTTTTGGACAGTGCTGCTGCCCAGCAGCTGCCTGGCTCTTAGTCTCGTTCTTCCTGCCACTGTATGAAGACTTAACAGTAAAATGAAGACACGGACTAAAGTTTCATGTTCAGGAGCAGATTGAAGCACATGCCCAGTCTGATGTTCATGTGTCCTACTGCAAGGCAGGTTCCAGTTTAATGTGCTATTAAAAACTGTGCTGATGTGCTATTTCCTCCAGTTCTGCTGAATTTACTGTTTTTTGCTACAACCAATAGCCCTTGCATCAAATTGTTTTGGTCTTTTTCTCTGAGTTTAGACCCATTTCAAATCAGCACCAGAGTTTTTCTTGTTCCGCTCAATAATGAAGAATGTACTCACTTAAAAAGCACTACTAATGGCATCAATTGTACACAATTTTTTTCAAACATTTGAATAGGGTTTTAATAAGCAGAGATCATGTTATTGTGCTCATGCTAAGTAAAAAGATGAAGATACAATAGTTACGTTAAACATATTTCATACATAGATTAATACCTTTTTTCATGTATTCTAAAACTTCTGGGTTTTTTTAAGCTTAATTAGTTACATTTTCAAATTCTGGAGACTTGGGCAATTTATAATTTGCCTGTTCTTGTTGTGGTCAAGCATGAGTTCACTGTCTCTTGGCAAAAATAGGTAGAGATTTGTTTTGGGAGGTTTTGTGTGAGTCAAGCCATGAAAATCATGACTGTCTATTTTGACTTTTTTACAATAAAATAGACATAAATTACAATTGTTTGGTGAATAATATAGTATTTTATGCAATTGTATTGATATTCAACAATTTGTTACATTTCCATAAAATGGGCTTCTTAAATGGAATTTCAGATGTTTTGCTAACAACAATTGTATTTCATTTTGGAAGAAAGCGTAATGTGATTTAAAAAAACATGCATCTTACTGAACTCTTTTATTAGTAATATTTGTATCTTGCAACTTAACTTGGCAGTCTGTTGATCAAAAATAGGGTTTTGTACTCACTTTATCCATGTCCTTCCATTATGGATTCAAGAAGGGATTCAAAAGTAGAAAAAATATAGGTCAGCAGTGAGAGCAGTAGTAATCAGCCATGACAGATCTTTTGGGTTCTCCTCTCCTCACTCATCTGTTTTGTGCTGGCATCTTCAGTGGACAAACCATTTGAGAAGCGTGTAAGAAACACTTTGTAATTGAAACAGTTCTGCTGGGGTTTTTTCCCTTTAAAATTTATGAAGTAATCATGAGCTAACATAATGTAACCATGATGTGACGGTACTGTGTGATGTTACAGCAGCAAAAATCATCTTATGAATGGATTTAAAGAGATTAAAGTAAACCTAGCTATTAGTTGGCATTGTGTTAGGTATTCATTGAATGTTCATATTTAATAGATAATCTTGCCACAATTATATGCCATGAGATACTGCACATAATGCTAATCCATATTTGCCCGTTCAAGCAACACCAAAGAAGTAGAGCTCAGCTTTTCTTCTGTGGGATCTCTTACGCTAAAGAAAAGACTTCAATGAAACAGGACAAGCCTAACCAACATTTACTCAATGAGTCTTGCACTATACCCTGAAGTTGATGAGACTATTAACATTAATTATTCATGTGCTGACAGAGGCTGCTGCAGGAGACACAGAATGAAGACTAATAAGCTGAAATAGAGAAAACTGGGTTCACAGGAGAGCCGGGAGAATGGAATATCTTTCAATATTTTTCCTCATTAGTTTGGCTTATTTCCTACAGGGACAGCAACACAAATCTTTGACGGCAGAACTTTTCCTTAACTGTGCCTGCATATTCAGAGCCACATTCCCTCTGTGAGCAGTGCTCTGCCCATGAGCCTTGATCCTTTTGTCAGCTCAAATATGCTTGCTGATTGTAGGTGTCTTTGAGTCTGACAGATAGGCCTCGTCTGCCTAGGGCTTGGTACAGGACAGGGAAGAACTTAATTTTAAATTTTCTGCTTATGAAAAAAAGGGGACAGTATAAACACCAGTGGAAGTTAACGACGTCCTGGTGTGCTTCTGATTCCCAACTTCTCACAAATATGCTGACATGTAGGAACTTAATATGAGGCCCCCTCTGTAAACAGAAAAGCTATTTCATTTGAAGCTCAGCAAATGATGGGGCAGGGACAGGTAAAGCAACAGATGAGATGCTCAGAGGCAAAGGGGTTTATGAGCTTTATGTTCCCAGGGACTATATAAATTGTTGATACTTGTATTTCTAAATTCTTAGAGCTCTGAAACCAAAATACACCTTTATTTAAGAATGTGCCTCATGCTTATGTCTGCTCTCTACCAAAAGGAATATCTCCTTCTAATAAAGTATTTGTATTGGCTTTTTTGTTTTTGGGTATGAGGATCTGAGACAATTTATTGCAACTCTGATCATGATAATACTACTAAGAGTCTGAACTCTTGCACTGTTCCAGCTTGACAGTTCTCTTCCCAAAGGAGGGGGTTTTTAAGAAAAAAAAAAAAAAAAAAGTGTCAAATTTTTGACACTTTTTCTCTTATATAGTGTTACAAAGGTTCAGAAATCAGAACTCTTGTTCAGCAAGCTGATTGGTGCTCTGCATTTATAAAAAATGCAGGAGGAGAGCTAAAATGGTGTCAGAAAACTGCTACTCAGCTCTTCAGTATGGGAAAATGTTCACAATCTTGATAATCTTTGTATGTGTTTGGATAGTCACCTTATTCAGTCTGTCACCTACAAGGAAAAAGCCCTTTGTTTCATTATTATAAGTAAAAGTTCCTGTGGTATGGAGTCATCCTAGGATTGCCTGTGAATACATACACGTTAGTTTTGCATACTTACGAAATAAGAATGACATCTTACTAATGAGTCAAGGATAGTAAAGCCTCCAGTGAAGTTGTATGGTGAAGTATTTTTTCCCTACCAACATTTCAAAGTCCCATTATTCTGACCTCTGTTCATAAGTCCAGAATGTCTCTCTCCAGAACACACTGTGGTGCAATGAAGGTTTTATAATGATATGAAGTGTCCTGCCCCGAGGGTTTGACAGTAACCCAAGCATATGTAGATGTCAAGTTGACTACAACTGCACTTACCTCAGCTCTTGGTCTTGTTGCACGGGTAATTTGCTTTATTTCTGCCATTTATTTTATTTCTCTAAGGGGAAACAATATTTGACTTTTTAAAAAAACTTGGTTTATTCAGTTTATTCTTTTTCTCCTCTCACAACACTAAGAGCCATAGGTTCCAAATACTAATAATTTACAGCTCTCTAAAGTTCAGTGGGAAGCGCATCTTGTTTTGTTTATAATGGAGAATTGGCAAAACGGATATTTCTCCCTAACTGTTGAGGGGAATAAACGGGGTGTCTTAATCCCCTTCCTGGCCCTTTGCCGTGGCTGCCGCGGGTGCTGGTGCGCGTCCCCGGGAGTATTTTCAGCACCACGAACAGCGCCCGGAGCCGCGGGGCGCTGCGGGGGGACCCGGCTGCCACCGCAGCCCTTTAGCCCAGACTAAAGCTGTCCCCTTCCTTCACGGTCCGTAGCCTGAAAGGGTGGACACGGAGGGAGTTTTGTACTCTTAAATGGATGTGTATGTGCACGTTCTACAGTCTCACAAGGAGAGAGACAGATTTTTTGCTGCTTCAGCCAAAAACTTGATGAAATAATTGCTGCATAGGGATAAGATTTTATTTTTGTATTAGGCATACCAGAACGTTGAATAGTTATTTTTACTCAAAATAAATGAGAGAATTAGCTGACTTCTGCTCCCAAACTGTGTTAGTTAATAATTAAAATGTGTGTTGAAACATGAACTATTGAGTTGGTCCTAGAGAAATACAATTTTCTTATGCTGTACAGCTAAGCAATATTTTTGAAGCCAGGCATTCAAAATGCTGAGACTTGCTTAAAAATTCTGATTGTATAAAAGCTCCCTTGTGATACATTTTCATAATTGCTCTTTGAGATTTTTTTTAAATATGTTTTTCTGAAATTCTCTCTGCAACTAAATTTCTAGGAGAAAAAAAACAAACAAACAAAAAAAAAAACGGTGGAACCCTAGAACAGAAACTTTCAGACATTATGACATTTGGAATTTTAATAGTTGGTAGCAAAGTGATTAGAAGAAAGTCAGTGGTTGAAAATGTCATGTGTGTGAAAGTCTAAGTGCCAGAATAAGGGAATGCTGCTGGTTGCCATAGATAAGAACAGGGTAAATCTTGCTTGTGTGTCTTTACTTAACTGTAATAAAAGTGTTGTTAGTATCCTCTCTGTCCACTTGGCCAATATGAGTGTCAGTGTCATTAGTTTGTCTGAAAATTGAGCAAAAGAGCACAATTTCACTGGCTGAGTTCTAGCAAAGAACTCCTTTTACTTCCCCTGTTACAGTGGAATAGTGGAAGGTACTCTTGGAGGAGAGGGAGAGAAGGGTAAGACTAGTCAATATCTGAGCTCTGAATTACTTCAAAGTGGCAAATATGCCTATTGCATGCCAAAAAGATTGTTACAGTTTTTTGGTTGACTGGCTCTTATTTGTTTCAGACTGAATCTCATAAAACATTAAGCTTTATAGCTTTAAACTTTTAAAAATTACTCATATTTATTTGAGCAAAGATTCCAGTCTCCTCTACGGAAATGTCTCATTAAGTAGGAATTTGAACTAAGTAGGCATAAGTTTGAATTTCAGCATGACAATTTTCTATCTCTTATTGTTGTGGATATCCTCAAATTCTATATCTCAAACAGCAGGTAGAAACAGAGCAGCCAAATCTTACAAGTTATTCTGCTAAAGGATGAAGTTCTACCAAGGATGAAGTTCTATGGGAACCTTTGTAAATTATTACAGAATTATTAGAGAAATTGATGCAAATTCAGAGAATCTTGATGTAAAGTAGAAAGCTATTTACTTTGTGACAGAAGGATGTTGTAGTGAAAACTAAGTGTGAGGTTTAACTACAACTTCTTAGTGTAATAAGTGAGGTTTACATCTTTCAGGGCAACATATTTGTATGAAATAGTAGTAAGTACTCATGTCATGTTAAGAATATGGCAAATGAATACTTGGAGGCTACTTTAAACTTTTTGCAGGTTTTTTCTTTTTTTAAGAAGTTGATTTCAAGTCCTGTCAGACATAACATTTAGCTCTTTTCTTTTTATTGTGCAAAGATGCTTTTGTGACTCTCTCCTAGCTAGTTTGAGAAATAAAAGTGGAATTCTTAGACCTGAAAGATTTCAATTAATTAAAGTGAATGCCAGAGCTCAGAGATAAAGTCTCTTGATTTGCTTCTTGCTTGTCAGCCTAGGTATGTCCTAACAAAGATTTTTCAGGAAAGAAAAAAAATAAAATATTAGAGAAGAGAGAGGGAGATGGAATTATGAACACAAAATGAGTGTATGGATTAATATTTTCACAGGAGAAGAACAAAAAGAGAAGGGATAGGAAAACAATTTTGCCCTTTTTTTATTCTCATTTTTTAACATTCAGAGATAGGGAATCCATTCTGCCTTTATCCAGGCAGTGCCATGTCACAGTAAAATCTAGTAGCAAATATTCTTGCATCTGTATGGATGTTTGTATGCTTTAGTTGTGGACACCTGCTAATCTTCAGTTTCTTCTATTTTGCAGAGAAAATTATGATTTAGAGGTGAAAATATTGGGAGTTTTGATCTCAAGCTTTTAAATTAAACACACGCTGCAATAGGAGGAATTTCTGTGTTTACTAACATTGTGTGATGGAAGCCAAAACCAGTTGTGTCATAGGCTCACAAAATGAGGTGAGCATAAATCTCTGGAGATGGTCTAGTACAACTCCCTGTTCAAGTAAGACCAGCTAGAGCAGGTTGCTCAGGATTTTGTCCATTTGGGTTTTGAACATCCTGAAGGATGGAGGCTCCACAGCCGCTGTGGGTAATCTGCACTATCATTCATCCACCCTCACGGTAAAGAAGTGGGGTTTTTCTTATTGTTTGAATGGAATGTCTTGTATTTTTGTGTCTATTTCTTCTTATTTATCATGGGATACCACTGAGAAGAGTCTGGATTTGTCATCTTTACTCTCTTGGGTATTTATAAACATTAATGAGATCTCCCCTGAGCTTTCTCTTCTCCAGGCTGACCAATGCCAGCAATGTCAGAAACATAGTGTGTCAGATGCTCTGATCCCTTCAGCTTTGTGTCCTTTTATTGGATTCACTGCAGCACATATTCACGTCTGTCTCACATGGGGAAGCCGAGAACTGGACACAGTACTTGGAATATCACTCACCAAAGCAGAGTAGAAGGGAAGGATTACCTTCCTTGACCTGCTGGCAATGGTCTTCCTAGGATGGTCTCAACCTTCCTTGCCACAAGGATGCATCACTGTCTCATATTCAGCTTGCTGACTCACCAGAACCCCCAGGTGTTTTTCTGAAAAGCTGTTTCAAGACAGTAAGAATCCAGCCTGTCGTGCTGCATGGGGTTATTCCTTCAGTATATTTCAGCCTGCTCATTTCTTCAACTTGTTGAGCTCTCTCACAGTGGCACCTCAGTCATCCACTGTATCAGTCATGCCTCAAAGTTATATTTCTGCAAGTTTTCTGAGGGTATGTGATGTCCTATTATCCACAGCACTACTGGAGATACTAATTTTGCCTCAATATAATTCTCTGGAAAACAACACAGTGACTAGCCTCCAGCTGGAATTTGTGGTGCTCGTCACTATACTTTGAACCTGTTCATTCAGTGGTTTTTCAACCCGTATCGCTGTCCTCGCATACAATTGTAGTTGAATCAGTACTAAATCAGTTGAAGCCATGTTGGTACTGAGAAACAGAAATATCAGGGATGCTTTTAACCCAACCCTGTGGGGATACTTGAGGGAAAACATTTGACTGTGTTGAACGTGTGGTCCTTGAAATGCACAGATAAACTTCTTCACTTTGCCAGATTTAAGCAATATCTATTATTTCTGAATAGGATAAGCCCCCATACTGAAAGGTATAGTACCATAGATTATTTGATGATGTGAAAATTATATGCAGCTTTGTAAGTGCAGGAAGGTTCAGCTGAGATTCTGGAGATTATTCCAAATGCAAACGACCTTAGAATCATGAAAGACTTGCTCATAAGTGATGGCCATAAATGATTACTTCCTTTGCATGTTTTCATTTGGGAAAGTAATATGCTTTATCTGTGAAAAAAGTTTCTACTATGGAACATATCAGAAAAAGAATGAGAGAAAATCACTAGCCAGAGAGAAAAACAATGATGTCATGAACGAAGATTGTTAATAAATGAGATTGTGCTCATTCAGGGCTACAACAAAATCCACAGAAGCCAATGGCAGCTGTTGCTTTTGATGATCAGACAGCTTTGTCACAAATCTTACAAGCTTCCACCTGCAATGCAGTTTGGAAAACACTGTGCTGCCCTGCTGCCTTGGGTAAAGAGTTTCAAAGCTTTACATGATAATCAAACCTCCCAGCATGCTGTGGTATGTTATCCAGAAGTCAAGATGCAGAAACTATGACAAAAGGTGTTTTTGCTTTGCCCTGGAAAGGACAACGGTGTAATTGTCAGAGAAGTTAGATTACAGCAGGTGTTGAGCAGCAGACCTCCCTTCCCATTTATTCCAGGTAAGAGCTGGTCAGAGACAGGGAGAACAAAATTAGTAAGAAGCAAAAGAAACCCAAAAAGGTAGAAGAGAGGTTACCCTGTTCTAATCTGGATTAATCTGTTCACTGAAATCCAGATGGTGCTGTAATATCTGAGTATAACTAGTTAGAATCCTTTTGTTTTGTAGCGCTTTAACATACCAGAAAATCATAGTGATTCAAGTATATTGGTGATTTCAAAGCCACTAGATGAAAAAGATAGTTGCAAGTAGTATTTTACTTTGGTTTTAATATCCTAATTTTGCTAAAGTTGTAGTCTTCCAGTGCTACTCAGAAAAAATTGTGCATCTGTGCTGTATTTGAGTGACACAAAGGGCTGGAAGGTTGTCAACAAATGTGTCAAAAATACTCATTTTACACTTAAACATCAAACCTTTGCTCATTTAAAAGCTTATTTAATTAAAAAAAAAAAAAAAAAAAAAGAAAAAAAAAGAAAAAAAAAAAAAAGAAAAGAAAAAAAAAGAAAAGAAAAAGAAAAGAAAAAGAAAAGAAAAAGAAAAGAAAAAGAAAAGAAAAAGAAAAGAAAAAGAAAAGAAAAAGAAAACCACAATTTGACTCTTCAGATCTATAAAATATGAAGAATACCTGCAGACTTCACAGGATATCAGGATGTGAAGTTCATAAGCACTTAACAGTGTGCATCACAGATGGAAAGGAGTATTGCAGTGATATTTACATTACCTTTTATCATTGGTCTTCTACTTAAAACTTTGTATTGGAAAAAAATCTGTACATTAAATTATATTCACACTATAGAAAACTTCCTTTTGAAAATGAAATTTTGATTTAATAGGTTGCACTTTGGAAGAGAGCAGAAAAAGCATTGTGATTCTAAGTGAGCTTTCTCCAGGTGTACTTTAGTATTCTTAGTCTCATTGAGACTTAAAAAATAAATAAGGGATGCTATATGTCTTTTGAATTTGATACAAGGACTCTTCCTTCTTGGCTCTTTCAGTGCCAGTAATTAGGCCATCTGGATGATGAGGGAAATTAATTCAAGACCATATTAATTCTTATTTTTAAATTTCTTTGCAGAAAACACTTCAGGAGAAAATGATAGTTGCTGGAGAATCAGGTCTAAAATTAAAAGACTGTGTTGTTGATCATCCTATAGTGCTGCTTACAAAATTAATCGTAGATGCTTAGCAACTATTGTGATAAATCTGATGTCAACATCTAGATATGAAAAAAACAGTGGAAAGAGCATTAAATTCTCACAGATTTGTTTAGGTTGGTGCATAAAACAAGAACAAGTGTCCAATTTATTGAAAAATTCAGGCAGAGCTTGTGGATGTGGATGAAGTAGAACAGTTTGTCTCTGCACAGCTTTCCATTTTATATCTGTGCTTTTTGCTACAGAATGCCAGGCTATTACGGTGTGAGACTGAGAGCAAAAGTCGGGACCACAAATTCAAGTGTTACCCAAACTATTTGCTGGCGTTATTGTTTCTGAATAACATTGGAAAAGTGAGGTTTTCATGTTGTGGCTGAGAAAAAAACCCAAGTATTCACTCTATTCTGACTTTCTACTAAAAGAGGCTGAGGCTGAGTAAACAAAAGTTACAGCTGGCTATGCACGGTTATGGGGGCTGGAATGGCCTCTCCTGGTCGTGGAAGAGTTGTCTGGTCAAGCCCAGAGTCTATGGACAGATTGAATCTCTGTACACGTTTCAAACTTCTGATAAACTCTGGACCACTCTGGACCACTAACATGTTGTTTAGCTTTCTCTATTCCAGTTGCACATGAGAATTTGTCTTTCATAAAAAGCACTACCAGCCTGAAATAGAAATTTTGGGGGAAAATATTAAAAAACAACATATAAGAGTAGCTATCTTGAGTGTAGCATTTTGTCTGAGACATGTAGCATGAAATAGTGCAGTGATAATAAGAATATAGTGAGAGCAATGTTTTGTTATGCGGAAATAATCTTCCAAATGGTACTTAATTCCAGCTTTTCTGGGAAACTGAATAAAAGCAGTGGCTACTTTCACAACTGCAGTGAGTTGAAAAACATAAGTGCGACGTCTATGCAGATAACAATATTTTTTCTGTATTCAGATTACCCTTCTCATTTTTTTGAGGTCACTCTTTCTTTACCAAACTCCTCCATGCTACAGCCTACCCTTGCTATCTTTCAAAAAACCCCCTCTGTTCCCTCTTGACAGTCTTTTGCTAATTGGGTGGAGGTACCTGTTACTGAAGGAGCCAATGCACGTGCCTGCATAATCAGCCTCTCGTAGACAACACTTTGCCAACTCAATAATTTGAGATATGAGGAGCAGGCAGCAACAATGTGTCTGTCCTTCCCTGATTCAACAGACACGGGCTGCTCTTCAAATTTACACATCTGTTAATCTTCCAGTGTCACTGCTTTTGCTGTGTGGTGTGCACTGTCACAACAGAATAATCACTGAAGTAGGTGTTAACAAGCAAAGTGGCTGTTTAATGATACACTGATTTCTGGACAGTAAATAATGTGCTTAGGACCTTGGGCTGTGTTTTAGAAGACAAAGGAAGGCTTTTAGGCTGGGTTTGTGCCTTGCCCACTTGGGTGAGCAAGTAATGATGCATGCCAGATAGTGATGCTTCCATTTGTTCTCCCTTACATTTCTTTTCCTAATGGATGAGAAATTTGGAAATCTTTGTATTTTGCTTTCTCAGAAGAGGAAAATATTTGACCATGGATCAATATATTAGTCAGGAATTCTAGTTATCCAGCATTGTGTTACAATTTTGTTCATAGTTTATGGAGAAAAAAGCATGACTCTACATAGTCCTCTGCATCACTCAGCCACTTACTCAAAGTTCTGCTAGACCAGAGTAAAAATTAGTTAAGCACATAATTTTGTTCTTCATGTTGAACAGGACTTAAATGAGATTTTAATAAAAATAATAACCTGTACAAACTGTCTTGGCACAAATCTGAGTATTAAAAACTGTGCTATTGTGCATAACTGATCATTTTCTGATCATCTCATCCTGTTAAACTGCCTTAAAAGGGGTTAAACCTTGAGGCCTCACACTCCTCGAATCCTCACTGGAAGTGACCATGACTTCCACTCAGCTGTGTTCTGAGATACTTATTTTATGTGGACAAAAACAGAGTAGCACCACTGTGAAGCAAGAGTCATATTTTCAGAAATTTTTAAGTTGCATTGATGGGTTCGCATAGTCCATTTTGGCTTGTTAGTAGTAGTTTGGTGTTAGAAGTAGCCCTTTCTTATGTGCCTGGGATTCAGGATGCAAAAATTTTAGTCGATTCAGGGCTACTTCTGGGTTGCAGGATGCAATTTTTAGAAAGATGTTTGAGTAGAAAACCAAGTGAAAATATAGATTCTATGGTTTCCTCTATATCTGATGAGTATGAGAGGAAGCCAGTCAACTTTTCTAATTTAGTATGCGCAGAGCATGAAGAATCAGTAATAGTTTTTAAACCATAGATGAAAACTGCAAATTCGACCAAAAAACTTTTCATGTAAATTGTTGATGTTCCCTACCAAGTAGTGTATTACACCCAGTGGTGCCAGGATGAGCATCAAGTGTGCAGCACAATGCATGCCCTCCTACAGCCACAGTGCTCCCTCATCCCACTCAACCAATTAACAGTAATTAGATAATTACAGTTCATAAAAGTCTCTGAAAGATGAAGCCCTTGCTGCTTGGGACTCATTAGCCCTTTTTAACATATTTATTATGCTTTTTATTTCTCACCACAAAGGGAAAAATCTTAAAATATTCAGTTATTTGCCATATTCTGCTCATGAAGCAAAGCCTGCAAGAGCACCCTTTCTCCCAGATGTCTGGTATTAGCTCTGTTTTGCCTGAAAATGACAGATAATGATAGAGAAAAGAAGCTTCCATAAAGCACCTTGCATTTGATCATGAAATTTTTACTAGCATTCCAAAGCAAATGTCATGTTATTTTTATATTTCTGGTAAAAATCTAGCCACTTGTTCTCTGTAATAAAAAATGGTGGGCTTTAATTATGTATGCAGCACAGAACACACAAGAATGAATGGTTAGACTAGATTTTTCACGCAAGGCAACCAGAGCTCAAATGATTTGTGGAACTGACCATTTTTGTTGTAGTTTGAGCCTTGGGATTTTTTTGTTTGGTTGGCTGGTTTTGTGGTTTGTTTTTTTTTTTTATTTGAAAATTCTCTTTCTTGCGTAAGAACTTTGTTTCAGCTGTATTGCTGAAACTTACTCAGTTTTTCCTGTCTCTTTTTACTGAATGGCACAATGTTTTCACATCGCTAGACAAGGAAGTTAGTGTCTTTACAGTCCTGATAACGATAAGAGAGAGGATCCCCCAGAAGGTAAATTAAAGCAAAATAGTTCTCCTCTTATGGAAGAACAAGTTATGAAGAATTCCCTCTAGTACTTGTGGATGAGAGCACTAGTTAAAGGGTAGTGCAGCTGTCAGCACACACTCTTTGACCTTTAGGGTCAGGATCCTGTTATGAGTAATGCTGTGGCCACTATTTTCTCAGTGTAATAAAGAGCAGAGAGTTTATATAGAAGAAAATACTTGTTGAGTGTTTGTAGCAGCCTTTTTATTCCAGCCTTTGAATTTCAGAGGTGTACACTAAGGGGCCAATTGGGACCTAGGATTTGAGCCTTGCTTTTGATATTTGTGCTAAATCTGCTTTCCTATGTCTACACCTTTATCACAGTCAGTGGGGTAGAACTAAACCACACGGGGATTAAGTGATTTTCTGTTGCGTATTCCTGCATTGCAGGCTCAACCAGTTGTTTGTCTTCTGATACAATGGGATTTACAAACCACACTAGCAGTCTCCTGTAGAGCAGAGATATAACAAATGAACAGAATTAAACAATCATATATTAAATGCTACCAAAAAATATGTATCTCCTTGCTTAATGCAGAGTTCTTATTTACTCATTTTCCAGCAGTATTAGAAGGATAGTTGCATTAGGATTATACAACTCTTAAGTCGAGTAGCAGTTGTCACATTTTTTGATAAGTATACTTTGATAATGATTGTCATTGTTTAATGAGAATGTTGTCAATACATATACAGCCTCAGCTGTCATTGCTGTCAGGCAGGAGCTGGGGAGGTGTAAGGATCTAATGATAGGCTGATGCTAAGGGGGAGATTAGATTAACAAAAATCAATAGAACAGTTCTGTTTTGCAATTTTTATGCTCTCCTCTGCCTGGATTGAAAGGCTGATTTTGATTGATTTGTTAGACTATTGCATGATCATACATAGGTCACTGTACAGTATGTGTTAACAGACTAAATATTTGGGGGGATTTGGTCACGTGATTTTTGCATCCATGAAGTACTGTCACCTAAGAAGTGAATTCCATGATTTTTAATTCCACACCACCACCCCACCACCCCAAATAACAGCAGCTATTAATCCTGTAATTCTTTGTAAGTCCCTTTTAGCTCAAACATTCTATGACTCTATGGTAATTCCCTGTGTTAGGGAAAAGATGTTTATGTTTCAGGTTTGATAACTATAGCTGATATAAATCAAACTTGCTTGGGAGGCTGAAGATAAAAAAATTCTTCTGTTTTGGCAGACATGTTCTTAAGAAGCAACACTATGCTGTAGAAACAGAAAGAGTAATGATGGAGGGAAAACAAAAACAAACAGTTGCTTCCCAAGGTGGGTTGTCATGTCGCTTTAGTGCACATCTGATTATCTCACTGCATGTACATAATGAGAAAAAAACAGAAGCAGATTCGTCTTCATTTTAATAGATTTGATCAGGATGGGGAAATCTGTTTGTAAAAAAGCAAATAATGTTTGGTGATGGCAGTATTTGGGAATTAGTTGGTTTTAATTAAATAGACAGCTCTTTTCTCTACATTTCAAACTTTTTCAAGCAAAGATACTTTAATGGCATGAAGTGCAATGTACTCTGGTCATCTTGCTCTAGAAAGGGAGGTAGGAAATATGCTGGGGACCTCGCCTCCCTTTGGAAAGAGAGGGAATGTAGTAGAGAGAGACTTCGCTCTGTGGCATTTTCCTCATTTCCAGCTGATGGAAAGGCCAAGTGCTCTGCTATTCCCCAGCTCCTCCCTTGTGTCTTCTTCCAGTGGTGAGTTTCCATGTCACTAACCCACATTAATGTTTTTGTGGGAATAGGATTCCCCTGTACCCATCTGCTTAAAAGAAAGGCCAAGGGAATTTTAACTTGTTTGGAGTTAAAGGAAGCAGAGTTGTTCCAACCCCTCGGGGTAATTTTCTTAAACCTTTTTTTTTAACAAAGTTCCTCAGTTAAGCATCAGAAACTTTTAAGCTGCCTTTCCAACTGCAAACTACTTGCTTGAAAGTGATTCACAGAATATAAGGAAATGGACTAAATTAAGGCCTTGTTACACACAGAGCAAAAAGGCCCCAGTGCTTTAGGGTCCCATTAGGCACATGCTGTAGATTCTCTCCTCCCTTATTCAAGTTCACCTAAGAGGAGAAGCTGCTTTCTCTCTCTCCTAACCCTCTTCTTTGCCCATTTCAGTCCGAGCTCTTTACAAATCAAGACTCATAAGAATGACTGCTTCAACATTTGTTTACCCAACCATCTGAAAACTGACGGAGTTTTTTATGCCTATGTTTGTCTTTGTTGGCTGGGGCAGTACCACTCTGTTGTGAGACACAGCCAGCACGATGGTATTTTAAAGTTTTGCTGGGAGTTGTGCACCAATTGTTTAACATCTCTCTTATAACCCCGCTCCTCCAAGACAAGAGCAGGGAAAGTCACTGACTTGGGAATGTGCAGGCACGTTGTCATCCCCCATTTGTCAGCGCTGCAAACAAGAACAGCTTGCACAGCTATGATTTTGCTTGTAGTTCCACATGGTTTCAAGTGGTTGTGGAACCAGACTAGGAATTGTTTTTGTACATCTTGGGTCATTTTCAGGTAGATCCTCCCAGAGTTCTGGAGATCACAATGGGATTAGACCGTGTCTTTTAATAAAACAAGCCTATTTCAAGTAGGTGCAGTAAACACAGCCGTTGCTGAAATGTTCTGATATTTCATGTCATTTCTACTCTGGTAATGGTGGTGTTCATAAGGTGGTGGTGTTCTCTCTCACTTGCCAAACAAGTACAGAACTACATTAAAACAGAATCATCATCCTGATGTTTCATGCAGGTAGTGTCTTGTATTAAGATCTGCCTGGCTGTTTTTAATGAAAACTAGATGCAAATATATTTACGTATCATTCCAAGTTTGTCTGTTTCAAAGTGCAAAGCACCAAAAAATTCTGTGAGACTTAGCTCAATTTTGCTGTTCCATGGTTTAATAAATCCCCTTATTTCTATGAACAGGAACTTGCTATGTTTTGAGATCTGTCCAGTATCTGGTTCCTAATCCATTTAAAATATGTTCTATGGATATAGCACAGTGCTAATCTTTTAATCAGAATGTCATGGTACGCTCAGTCAAGTGACTTAGAAAAGTCTATATTGCATCTACATAGTGAAATTCATCGAATTCATATAATCTCAAAAAAAAAAACAAAAAAGAAATCAATCATGGTTATATTCAAACTCGGATAGTTTCTGTTTGAGTGAAGATACCGACAATGTAGGTGACCTTTTCGATGGGTTGGTTTTATTAGTGTAGTTTTGGGGGGTAAAGATAAACAGAAAATATGTGGCCTTATTTCTTTCAAACTGGATTTGGGAAATTGCTGGAATGTTTCATTTTCACTTTCATAGAAAGCACTAGTCTCAACAAAATGTCTTGGGTTTATGAGGAAGAAGGATATGAATAAAATCAAAACAATATTTTTGGAAGAGATAATATCATAAAAAGCCACATTTCTCTGCTTCACTTGGCTTCAAGACTAAATAACTGGAATGGAACTGGATTCTAAATTATAACCATGAAACTGTCTACCTCTTTTCTGTACTAAAGACTATTTATATGACCCTTGCACTTTGAAAGATAAAACAGTCTCCTTTACATGTGAAATAATAATTAAAAGGAAGGAAGCCAATATGTAGACCTTTTGGGTCTGTATTCAGCAGCAAACTCAGCACTCCCAGCAGAGGTGTACAAAGCATTGACAAACCAAGCAAAAGCAGCTCCTGAACGTTATCTATCTGATGGTAAAACTGCATTCACATGCTCTGTAGCACAGCGTAAGGATTGCAGGTACAAGAGAAAACACAGTTAACTCATTAGGAAGTTGTTGCAAATCATAAATATGTAGTGATATGACACCTTTGAGCTCTGTTTATTTTTCATATAGTGTATGGACATAATGTAGTTGAAACAGGAAACTTACAATAGATTTAATTTTTCCTCTGGGTTTTAGAGCTCAGTGCCTCAAGTAGTAGCATATGTTGCCTGAATGGCATCATCTTGAGGACATCATTTGCTCTGCGTTTATAGGAACAGAGTGGTTAGGGTTAGAAAAGATATTAAAGATCACCTTGTTCCAATCCCCCTGCTGTGTGCAGGCATAATTTCTATTAGACCAGGTTGCTCAAAGCCCCATTCAATCTGGCCTTGAACACTTTGGGGAATGGAGCATCCACAACTCCCCTGGAAGTTAACAAACTCTATTGCACAGTACATTAACTTTCTCATTGCTGTACTATAAGAACCATTGCATTCTTTAAAATGTGTCCAGTTGGCTTCATGGCCAGTATTCCTTGCAGCTCACAACCAGCATAACAACAGCCAAGGGGAGCTAATAGCTATTGTGTCCTGTCATTTCATCTAAAATCTAAATATTTGTCAACAGACTCTTAGGATAGGACCACTTAACTTGATTTACAGAAGTTTGGTTAACTGAAGTGTACAATAAAAGTGTACAACCAGGATTTATTCTTGTTTTGGCACCAAGACTCCTACATAGGAAAACATCTCAGAGTCTGTTATTGTTCAAAGAAAGAGCAATCTGTAGCTTAGTCACGTACCGTGTGCAGTTCAAGAGGGAGGACAAAGTGATTTGAGGGCTACTGGTGGGATTCACCCTTTGGAATTAGTCAGTCAGGGCATGGGGCTGAGCTCCTGCCTTGGTCAGATTAGGTCAGAATTCTCAGAATGATATATCCAAGATGCCTGGAGGGAATAGGGCTCGGAAAGCTTGCCTAAGCAAAGAACGTCCAGCTGTGAGAATTGCACACTGCGTGGTCCTTAGCTATGGGTGTCAGTGTGTCCCAAGGCATACAGTGCAGCCTGGGGTAAGGGTTAGGTGAGACTGGCTCTGGAGCTGGTGCAGTGGGACCTGTCCCAGCCAGAGCCCTGTAACTCTCAGCAGAACCAATCTCATTTCCCTGCCATGCTACGTATGCAGCGTGCAGACCTGCCAGCACCAAGCCTGGCTCTGCACAGCAGGGGAAGGAAGAATGAATGAGAATGAGATGTAAATAAGCACCATAAGTACACTGTGCCTACATTGTTGTCTTTAATGCTAAGGCAAGGTTCCCAACAGTTAAAATGCATTAAATCTGCCATTGATCCTAATAAGCCTCCACAACACCTACTGATTTCAGAGCTTTCAGTGTGGGCTAAGGGTATAAAGGAAAGAGGAAAAAGGTGTGTGTGGGGAGAAAAGGCATACCATTTGAAGTGGAATTGATCTTTGTTAAGAACTATATATGTATGAATTTATGATAGCAAGAAGGGTACTGAGGTCACAGGTGTTAGGTGAATTACAGTTTACCCAGTGCAAAAACATAAATACAATGGCATTTTACTATTACACCAGAATTTTGGGTTCTGACTATCAATCTGAATTTTTAAAAAGCAATAATTTCTGCTTAGTGTAATTCTTAGTATCTGTAATTAGCACCAGATAACTTGTGAAAATAGTAAATTAGATTTAATGTTAGCAATGAAAATGTATGCATTGCAAGGGTATTGAAATATTTCCCTGCATTGGTCAGAATGACACAGCGAATGAAAACCCAAGTAAATTGACATTTTGTTGTAACTACATCTAAGATGGCTGTGAATGCATTTGAGGTAGTTTTGCTGATATGAAAATGATGGACTGTGGGCTTAGAAGCTAAAGACACCCTAACCTCTGACATACACACATGCTCTAATGCTTTTAGTCCTCCCTCAATCAGTACAAAAGTTGTCAGCACAGAGAAGCTTATAACAGCAGAATCTATTTGGAAAGAAGATAAAATCTGGAATCACTACAATCAGAGATGAAGTTATTAGTGAAGTTGAGGTCTTAAAACTCATGTTTTTTGACTGTTAAATGGTATTGTGCTAGATAAAAAGATTTTGTAATATATCTCCATCTTTCTGTAACTGCCTTTGTACTCTACCTGTCTTAAATTGTAAACCACTTATTTCCATAATGATTATGCAGGGAACTACATAAAACTTTAGAGTTACAGCAAAGTAGGAAGACTGATTTTATAGAAACAAAATAGGAGACTTTATTAATAGAAAACAATGAACTCTGTTATGTTTTCTTTTCTGTAAGGTTTCAAACGTTCTATGAAACAAATGTAGAGCCTAATCATAAAGGATTAATATAATTTAGTGAGAATCATATAAAAAATGCTTATACCTTTAGGATTTTGTTGTGATATAGTCAGAGGAAGCACACCTTCAAAGAAGCTCTAGAAACAGACATAGTGAACGGTGAGAAGAATTCACTGAATTATTCACAGTTAGGAGTAGCAGTGTATTAAGCTACATAACTTCTAACCTCTAGTTTCTGTCTCATGTCTCTCACTTAAATAAAGAAAAATATCACTTCTATAGTAACGAATCACTTGGACATGAGCATTTCCTGTTTATAGAAGGTTCACATAAAATGAAAATACTATGCCACACTTCTTTGCACAGTATTCATCCCTTTTACTGGATCTTGAATAAAAGATTTTACAGAAAAGTCTTACACTTCAAAAATGTTATAAAATAAATGCTTAAAACCTGTGGTTGAGAGTGAGAAAAGGAGAGAGCTGTTTTTTAAGGTGTTTAGAACTTTCAAAAAGTTACATTTATCCTGAATGGAGCTGCGTCTGCTCTACGATTACAACATTGTGTGCCCATTCATGAGAGTCTATAGTCTCTGTTCAGAATATGGATCATGGTGCAAAATCAGTCTTGGGGCTGTTTTACGCAGGCAATTCCTCACAGTTGCAGAAATCTTTAGTGATATGTGGGGGTTTAATTGTTTACATTTGAAAACCTGTTTACTCTCCTTCTTTTGGAATATGAAACACAAAAAGGTGGAACAGGAAAGGAGGAGTTGACCATAAATATGTACATGAGAAACTACCGTTTTGTTTTTCCATTTATGTCTACTCAAGTATATACCAGTTTACAGACTCATCAATGGGAAACTCAGTTTGCAGGGATTTCATTCCACGAAGAAGTTAGGAAGCTCGTTAAGTGGGAAAGAGATTAAAAGTTAGCATATGTATCCCTTCTGTGATGCTGAATGAGATTTACCCATGAGTCTCACTATTAAAATTAGTAAAAGTAAAATACTGTTTCCATTTGCAACCCTGTAGAATGAATATACACTTATTGAAACAGTCTGTTGGGGAAAAAACTAAATAACCTCATATAAAGTTAAGTGAAATTGTATCTGAAAATTCAGTTCCATGGCAGAGAGAATTGATTCATAGCTGTAATTTAATCAGATGAGAAGAGTATAGTAAGCACATATACTAAAAATTACATCCAAAGTTAAGCCAGTTAAGAAGGCATCAGAATAATCAATGTAGGCAAATCAGTAAGGAATAAATCAATTCACAGCCATGTGAATTAATCTCTACAACTTTGCAAATGCCAGTGTGTTTAGAATTGTTGATTTAAAGGTTTCATTGAGGATAACACACCTCTTGCAATTACATAGATTCACACGCATTTTGACTTTACAAGTGCTGAATGATTGTCGTTCTTAATCTTCCAATTGGTCTAAGCAAAATGGAGTGAGAAGAGAAACATAATCCTGTGAGTTACTGACAGTTCTCATTCTACTCTGACAAAGGATCAATAATGTGTTTTGTTTCAGGCAACTAAAGGATTCTGCTAAAATCGTTGCTACTTTAACTTATCAGAGCCTAGGTAGGAAGAAATTCAGTTACAGCTTTCTTTATGTAGAGCATCCCAGCATTCTTGTTTGGAAGAGGATGCACAGTTTCAGTGGAATTACTCCTGGGTATGAAGTTACTTAAACTAAATACTGAGTAAATTGCTGAGATTTATCCAGTATTTCCTAAACTACAAGCTTATAATGAACACTTTCAAATTGGGATACTATGTCCTCTTAGCCTGTTAGTTAACTAGTTGCTTCCTGGAGTCTATATGCAAAAAGTCTTTGTCAAAAAAATCCAAGTAACTTCACTGCTATAGCTGTAATGACCATGCTCCTGACTTGCTGCAAGCAGATCCCTAGAAGTCCAGAACTTACCAATACATCAGTTTCATGTTGTTTATGACTAATAGGTGAAGACACCTTAGGTCCTTGCTAAGTAAAAAAAAAAAAAAACCTTGTAATTCATCAGTGAAAAATAGCTATGTCTACTGAGAGAGAGAAGTTCATGTTGTGTAAATGCAATCATATTTTTGCTGTAAACTATTGGAAGACATAGAAATAACAACGTGGGAAAATCAAGCTTTAAAACTACCCCAGCTGCTATACATGAGTAATGGGGTTATAGCTGTGTCCAAAGAATGATGGGCATGAAAATAAATAAACAACCTGTATTAAAAGCAAATAAGCAGCACTGGAATATGGTATCTGATATCTGAATTGAACATAAATTCCTGTTACACTTGCTTTAAAGAGGTCATCTTAAATTGGACCTTCCAACAAATTAATGCCTTTTATACTGCTACCTTGTCATTCTGACCACGTTTTTGAAGTTGTTTGGTCATTGTCTTTCAGTTCTCTTAGCCTCATTAGCTGCATAAAACAAAAATTATTTCTAAAACTGATTCTCTTGTGATACTCTTGGGCATTCTTACAAAACTTGGAAGTTGGACAAGAAACAGATAATAATGTAAAAAGTGTACAATGCTGTGGTTTCTCAATGCTTCTCCCTGGCAAAGCCAACCTGTTTGCCATTATTTTAACTGTTTGAAACATCTGAGCTCATTTCTATTTTGGAAACACTTAAATGCCCTAAAGAAGACGTTTCCAAAGAGCAAACCGGGTGCTTTAATAACTCAGCTGGAATATAGGCACAGTGTGTAGTAGATGAATGATGGCTATCCAAGATGTGATAGTCAAGTGATGCAGGATATTACCACTGTGTAACAGATGCACTGTGTAGTAAGTTGTCCAGTAGTTTGATTTTTTTGAAGTTAACCTCTCTTTAATGTGTAAAAGCACTTTTTTATGCTATAGCTACAGCAAACTAAAAACTAAATTGGGGCATGGGGGGGCGGGGTGGTTACTTAGCTGACAACTACATAAGACATTTCTTACTGTAGCCATCAATTATAGTGTTGTAATTGAACTCTGTATCTCTGCCTCTCTGTTGGGTAGTCATTTCTCTTTCTCCTTCATGCAGAATAGTTACATTTCTAGCTTTTTTCCAGCTTTAGAAGATTGAGCAGCAGCCATTCAAGCTTTCAAATACCAGAAGTCAGAGCTTGTTTTTCAGCATACTGATGAACTTATTTTAGGGAATGAGGTTATTGGATGTAAGCAAATAAATGTCAGAAAAATCAATTACCTTTTGTTGGTCAACTATTAGCCATCATTTAGATGTGCTTGATCAACTCAGAAGGGGAAACACTGTTAATGTTAATTTGGATAGGTCAGAGCATCTTTCTGTGCTTTTCACAATACTGATGAAACTGCATCTCCACTTCAAAAAAACGAATAAAGCTCACTATTATGTTTGTAATCAGGTAATGTAATCTAAGAATATTTAGATTGCTTTCTTTTAGAGTTTTGAACTCGTTATAGCTTTAAGGGTAGACATGCTGTATAACAAACCATTATAAATAGCACGCTGTTTTCCATAGGCACGCCATCCTTCCTGTGTGAGCAATGCCATGGACACAGCCAGCTGGGTGATTTCTGTACTGGCTCACCAACCAGTCTGGGTCTGGCAGGTGCAACATAATACAAATATGGTTAAGTGGGTTTCAGATCCAATTGAGGCCCGGAAGCAGGCTGCCTGTTTTCCCAACCAAGCCTGGCAGTGCACAGAGCCTGCTCAGGTGGGTCTGGGCTGTGTTCCCAGAACCTGGAGTAAGAGGAGCATGGTGGGAAGACAAAGAGTCGGCCCCTCCACAGAGCTTGCCCAGGCTCTACAGGGCTCATTGGCTTCAACTCAGTGCCAGCTTTCCCGGATGTGCACCAGGATGTGCTCTTGTACCTCTGCAAGTAAACTCTCTGACAGCAGCGAGCGTAATGTAGAGGCTTCTGGGTTGGCTCAAGCCCAACTCCATAGTACATGAGTGACCTGCCATTACTCAGGTCCTAAGTTCTTATTCCCTTGGGAAACACAGCTCACCATACTTGCAAGTAAACAGAAGATCCACAAGCCAGTAGCTCTGGCATTCCTGCTGTAAGAATATGAAATGTTAATGATATATAGGAGATCAATCTGGGCCTAAGAGAGACAGTGCTAAAAATTCCTAGTATTAAGGAGGTTTGGGATAACAATAAGTTTTGCAGTGCATCATCTTTGTGTGCTGTGAAGCCTTCATAAAAGGCTCTATGTTACAACAGAATTGTTACTTAATTTTATTTTATTGAGGCAGAAGACCATACACTGGCAATACTGGAAGTCTGCTGGTTGGTAACAGTATTATAAATGAGGCCCTGAGCAACCTCGTCCTAACTGGACATTATTTCACCAAGAGGTGAAAGTGGATGATTGTTTAAGGGTCGCTTAAACACAAAGATGTTAGCAATGAATCTGTTTGTATACAAAACTTATCCTATGGATCCAGCATATTCTACTGACTATGTGCACCAGCTGTTCTTGTGTCAGAATATGTGGCTACTAGTTAGTGCAGCAGATGTTACCAGCACTGTGTTTTTGTCAAACTCTGTTTTTTACTCAGGCGCATCAAGTTGATGTTGAGTTCACATGAAATGTGTGTAATCAGCTTCCACAACTTTTTTGATTTTCACCCTTAGCAAACCCCGTTCTGTAACTCCAATTCAGGCTCATTTGATGGAATGTGAACACTCAGGTAACTAATGTGGTGACTCAGTTTGGCAAGAGACAAAGTTCTTCTTTTGGGAAGTCATTGAAGGATGTTTCAAGTGGTCTGGAGCAGAAAAAGCAAAATACTGATTGGTCACAAGTTCCCTGTGACAGCTGACAGGCAAAAGTAGTGTGCCAGGGTAGAAATGATGTATTTTGAACAGTGATGACATGTTGAGTTAGAACATAAGGCAAATAGAATAACAACAGATTGATTGAGAGGGTGAGTGGAAATGTGAAATTTGTGAGAGAAGATGAATGTTGTAAAGTGGCCTTGATCGCGTGCCCGATATGTTTGATTGCCATCTCCGCAGGCCTGGTGCCATTATCTTCAGGTAGGAAAAAATACGCATAAAAATTATTCAACTCTTGCTTGTAGCAGTCATATAATACTGCAGTAGCAATGTGAAAAAGTAAAGAACCAAGCGTTTGAAAAATGTGAAACCTTCCAAAGGAGTAGTGGGTGAGTGAGGGAAGGAGTCCTTAATCAGAAATTAAAAAAGAATTAATCCAAAGTCAAGGATTTGTTATTTGCTTGTAAGCAATCCCATCTGGGTCAAAGCAAGGCAACACATTAGCCTTTTATATTGCTATGAAGCATAGCTAGAGTAGATTTCTCATCTGATCTAACAGTTCACATGAAATACGTTGTTTGAGCTGGGCTGCAGTTCCAGTGAATAATTATCATTGTGATATAATGATGGGGCAGAAGCCTTGTGACCTGCCAGAATTAGGGTGACACTAATAACCTACTGTGAATATTATCAAAATGTCAGGTATTCCCCAAGCACCCTCCTGCTTTTGGGTAACAAACTTTCTGATCTATTCATTTCCAGGTTTGACTTACTCTTCAAAGGTTTCCTCTTCTTTGTGTGCAAGGTCAGGTCAAAACCTTGATATGGGTCATGGAAGCTTGGCATTGACGACACCTTTAGTTTAAATGGAAGGTTTTAAGTATGGTCCCCTTTGAATGCAAAATCTTACAGACTACACAGTACACAAGCAATGTCACAGCTATTTACTGTACACACATGGGTCAAAATTAAGCAGTGGTAGTTAGGGTTACAGATAAATTTGGGACCTTACTGTTAAATTAGATATTTGCATAGAAATGTCCCCTGCTGTTTGTTCTTCCCGCATTTCTTGTATGGGACTCTAAACAAAACAATACTTCTCCTTTAGTATGGTCTTCCACTGATATTTGTTAGGCTGTTTCCCTATACTTTTCACTCTCTTGGCTATTTTCTTCTGACGGACACTGTCATAAGCTGTCATTGCAGAATACTGTTCTGAACATCATGCAATTAACAGCAGGTTTTGCAAGTAAGGAGTGAGGTCAGGCTTACCTGTCAAAATAGTGCCTTTTTTAAAAGCCAGCTGGGAGACAAGAGTGGCCAGTGGCTCTGCAGCCCATCTGCTTCCTATCAAGCACCATGTGCCTGAGCGTCACTGCAGAGGTGGCCCCACCTTGCATAATGCCGGGGGTTCCAGGCCTTGCAGCCATATATGAAGTCTTTGTAAAGCAGAAAGCAGCCCAAGCCACCAACTATGGAATTGAATTCTAATCAAAAAAAATGGTCAAGCTATCAGGAGAAATTATCATGAATCTAGTTTACATGTTGAAAGCTAAGACACAGACAACTGCCCTTTCAATCTAATAGGCAAATCATAGCATAGAATCCAGAGACACAGTTTGATGTCCTGTCTTCACGGAGAATATTAGTGTTAAGATCTCATGTCTGTGTGTATCTGTGTCTAAATACAATGCATATCTATCTATATATCTGTAGGCAATGATGTTATGCTATGTGCTTTAGCTTTCATGGGAAGGAATCCCTGTTGAAGTTACCTGGCTTTGGGTCAGGTTCCAAACAAGCTAGTAGAGAGACGGAGGTGTGGACCATGGAAAGCATTTCACACGGAACAGGTGCTGAGCACAGAGCTTCATATTAATCATGTTGCACCAAAGCCTGCTGTGTGCTGTAGTGTACAGGATCAATCTCATAAAAAATTAATATGCAAACATTTTTGGGCTCTGCAGAACAAATAGCCCAAATCCATGTTTCTCATGAGATTATCTAGCTTGATTTTTTTTTTTAAATTACCTACTGCGATTACCTAGTTCCATAGTGACTGTGAAACAAATGAAGACTAGCTATGATGCAAAGTAAGTATCTAAAATGCAACTTTCCTTGGGAAATACAGATACTGTGTAGAGCAACTGGGGCAAAGGTACCTGCTATGCTGCCCTACAAATACTGCTTCCCATGTGTTTAAGATGCAAATATGAGTTATCCTGAGTGCTGTGAGCCTTACAGTAACTTTTTGTTTATCATATTTTGTATAATAACTTTAATTATGTCTTACTGAAAGCCACAATTTACTATAAACTGAAGTATGATTCTTTTAGGGGTTTTCTTGCTGTTTTCTTAAGTCCGTGGCATAAATACAGTGAAATGTTTGTTGGGAGATATTGAGTACTATGAGAATGTCTTGGTTCTGCTTTTGAAAACTTTCAATTAACAAGTGTTTTAATTAAGAAAAAGGGGAAACAAAAAATGCAATTAAAATTGAAGCTTTTCATAAATTGTCTTTTTTGCTTTTCAAATAACATGCACATTCTGTAATATAGCAGAACAATGTAAATGAAGCTTTAAAACTACAGCATGCCAGAAACAGATTCTAAAACTTATCTAGAAAATTACAAACATGTAATTCAAATAAGAAACTGAGAAAATATCTATTTAGAGGCTCAGTCATAGAATAGCCCCATGCAATTAAATAAAAAGAATCTGTAGTATTTTCTCGGTTTCATGAAATTTAAATTTTTACTGATTCAGTACATTGACCAAGCTTGTTGATCTCCATTATAACCTGCTATCAAATTCATCTGAGAGAGGCAGGATACAAATTGGCGAAACCAATAACAGAATTTGGTATGTTTTTTAAGAAAGAACCCTTTTAAATAGAGAAGATTTTTAAAGTTTTATGGGATCTTTGAGCAGTACAAACTGACCTATATCAAATTAGTGGTGCTGAGATTTTATCAGTCAGGAATCTGAGGAGGAGGTGTTCCTAATTTTTCTTTTAATTACTTTTTAAATTAGAAGATACAGAAGACCAAAAGTATTTCTAGGAGTTCTCCATCCAAGATTTCCAGCAGAGATGCAGTTGAAGAAGACCATCTGCCCAACTGGAGACTTGCATGCTTTTGAATTAGATAAGACGCCCGGAACTCAGTGCACCTTCTTAATGTGCTATTCATCACTGTGTTTATTTTAGAATCCATTTCCCTCAGGCTTTTTCTTTGTAGGTGCCACATTTTCAATAAAGAACATTAAGTAAGGAAGGTTTTCATGGTTTGAAATCCCTTAGTTAACAAGGTGCCCTAAGTAACAACTGCCTGGAACTCAGGCCTATTGTCATTCAGATATTAACAGGACAGCAAAAATCAACTTCTATTGCAAAGGGGTGATTTCCCTAGAGCATGAAATATGAGTAATTATGTTAGTGAAGAGCTTTCTAACTCTGCCTCTTCATTAAAGAGTAAAGCCAACTCTTCCGTGTCTCACGAAAAAGCTTTAAAGAAGTTTGCAGGTGTCTCAATACAGATCAGAAGAGATTATTTTCTTTATAAACTGAAATTTTTATAGCTTGAGAGCTCTTTCTGACCAGGTCTAGTCTGAATCGGCATGTTCACTCATTATGCTCCCTTCTCTAGTTCTCTCCCTACATATTTAATAATATCCCCCCTTTTACATTTCGTTGATACCTATGTCTGTGGGTGTCCTCAGTTTGGTTTTAGTTCTTTTACTTTACATATATATACACATATATTGATGTATCTGTAAGTTTTGCACCATTTACTAAGCAGTTGTGTAGCTCGGTAGGAGGAACACAAATAAGATTGAACTCTAAAGTTGTTTTGGGGGCAGGAATGTGCCTCTGCATCTTCAGAAGGCATTTTAAAGTCTACGCCTACATGAAAAGATAGCAATTCTATAGTCACAGAAGAAGGAAATGAAAGCAGAGGGATGCAACAAGATCAAAAAAGTAAAGGCTAGAGAATATTATTGTTTTGTATAGATACAAAGACACAGGTGAGCAAGAGAAGAGTGGTCGGTAAGAGCTTAGGAGAGCTCGGAGCAAGGGAGCAGATTAAGGAGTCAGCAGGCAGGAAAATGAGACACCTCTGAACTGGAGGCGGAAGAAAAGAAGGGAAGAAAATGAAGGGGAAGTGTTAAAGCTAAAGTTAAAGGAGGCAACAAAACTGTGAGTGAGGATGAAAACCAGTCATACAAGGGAATTTGAAAGAGAATGATATATTGCAGGAGTGAGAAAAAAAAAAATTTAACAGAGAAGCAAGAGAAAGGGGTGAAGTGGAACAGAGAGAACAGCACATCAAATGATTCCCTTTGCTATTCCTTTCATAGGACTCTGGGAAACACTGTGCCCATCCAGCTCTAATGCTGCCTTTCTTCTTGGATGGGTAAGACCAGATGGGTGTCTTGCCTGTTTTTCTTCCTTTGAGCATCAGATGTAATTTCAGTATATTTCTGTCTGGGTGTTTTAGGAAATACATACCTACAGATTAAAGGTAACTCCATGCCAAAAGAGAGGCTTCTCAATTCACATTGCAACAAGCACATGGACAAATCTTGTTGTTCTATAGCTTGTGAGAGTCCACAGTCTATTAGTGATGCAGAGGATGCAAACTGGAAAGGGTTGTGCTTGTGTGGATTACTATGTACCCTGTGAAACCCTCATTGCTTCCATGGTGAGGAAGGCAAAATAAAAGAGACGAAGCAAAGGGCTGTGAGTATTAGTGAATTTGGGATGGACTCCAGGGAAGTAGTGAGGAGTTACAGTAAGATCTCAAAATGTCATGACTGAAAAGCAATAGAAAAGATCAAGGAATAGAATGGTATTTCAGAAACATAATGGATACTGGTAAAAAAATCTCACAGCACAGACTTGAAGCCATGTGTAGCTGTTTTAAAGGAGGGAAATGGAAGTACTACAAGATGGTAATAAGCAATTACTGGGAATTTAATTCCATTCTGTGTTTCTTCTACACTTTAAAACAATAAAACACACAAGGCAAATTAGTGGAGGAGAAAGTCAATTACAGTAGTAAATCAATTAGGGTGAAGAGTCAAACCAATCAAAACTGCAAGGTAACTAATCAAGGACAATTAACAACAATAAATGGATGCAGCACTATTCAGGTTTGAACAGGAAAGAGAGACGCGCAAGTGACATCAGGCTTTAGAGGATACAGAACATGCTCTGTTCAGAGGGGAAAGATCCTGTGGGGCTGAACTCTTCATTTTCAATGGCTTTTAATTACCAAATTCAGGATGTACCAGGGTGAGGGAAAGCTGCTTTACAAGCCTCTGTTTTTCTATTTATATTTACTCTTAGTGTAATAGTGAAAGTCCAGTGCCCCATTCTATTTGTCTGTTATGAATCTGGAAGCTAATTCAAAACCTGCCTCGTATGTCCTGTTGACATCTGTAGGCTTCAGCTATATCCCTAACCTCTTGGACCCAGCTGAATTTAAACTAAGACTAGATGTTTTTACTGATACTTACTTTAATTCTGAAAATGGAGGGCATATAAGATACATTTGACATTAATAAGGAAGATATGTGACTGAAATTTGCTTTGCAAGCACTCTCCAGGAAGGAAGGTATCCGTGTGCTGTTTCTGGTCTTAAGTCATCTAACTGTTGCTCGACTAATGCCTGAATGTAAGGAAAGTACAGCTTAGTTTAAACCTGCCTGTGTCAATTCTTATTTAAATATTTTTATATTACAGATCCTTCTTAATTCCTGCGAAGGACCAATGATGTTTTTTGTAGGGGCAAAAACCCAACAATGTTTGCTGTGGAAGAGCAGAGATTAGTAATCCAAACTGTGCTATTATTGGTGTTGACATCTTTTATAGATTTTTATGTTCAGCCTTGGCTAATACTTGACATTCTTCCTTATACCAAAGCACACTTCATTCTAAATTGTCCCCACAGAGAACAGCACTACTTGATATATTCAGAATTAGATTGGCTAGATGATCTTAATTCAAGAAAGTACTGAATTTGTCTGTGGTTCATCTATAATGCACTAAAAGGAAAATTCCCTAGCTAGACAAGTAAATTATTAACTCATAAGTCTATGTGTTGTAATTTGTGTATAGTAATAACTTATCTTTAAGTAGGATTGAAAATGTGTGTGGAGAATGTGAACAGAGTCGGATACTGGTTATTTTCACACACAGGAACAAATTATGACGATGGGGTTAAGGTAAGAGGTCAGACTTTTGCATACCTGAAGGATGCTCTTCTGGTCACGGACTCTGAGACTGTTACTATTGAGGCAGTTGCTGATAAGAAGCAAATTTTGAGGTTTGTGGTTAGGATAAGACAAATCCATTTGCTTTTCTCTCAGCAGATACAGTCAAGAACAGAGACAAGGTGATAGACAATGTAAAGGAAAAAACTAACGTGTAATTTAGCTTCCAGTGATACCAACAACTACATTCTTGCTTCACAACACTTAAAATTCTGACATTTAAAGCTGGTTTTATTCTGACATACACTGGTTTTATTAATTGGTCTGTCCATATGACTGGTGTGGAAATACTCAGCAGCTTTTAAGTAAGAGCTGGTTATTTTTTCCCTTAAACCAATTTACTTCTCAGAATCCCTGAAGTTTTTTGACTGAAGAATACCTATTTTATCCTTAAGGGCCAAAGCAAATCAGGTAAAGCTGTAGCCATAAATATACTCTACATTTTGGGTTATAAATCTATACATAACACACATTGCAAAAATGTTTAGGTAGTTACTGTGCAGTAAAAAGCTTGATAGCTCTGGACTTTGCAGCTCTTTGTCATGTGTATTGTTTTGGCCTCCCAGAAATGCTTTGCTCTCGTGAAGTGGATGCTATTTATTTGGAGTGTTTTCCTTGTCTAAAACAACCAGCAAGCTCCTTTTTTAGGACAGAAGCTGTGATGTGTTGGTGTTGAGGTTCTTTTCCCTCATGGCCCTGCTGAACGGAGTCTGCTGTGGTGGATCAGGACTGTTCTTGATTTTCCTGTCTGCTTACTTAGCTAATTAAAATAACAAATCTTCACAGCTGTCTGCTTTGGATTCATCCTTATCACCATAAACTAATTAAAATAATGCAACTGGTTGCAACTCATTAAATATCAACTATACGTTTCATATAATTATAAACCTTCAGAAACGCCACAAAATAGAGCAGAGCAGCCAAGTTTCTGTTTTTTCTTCCCTACCTAAATGTAATTGTTTTCTTAAGATGCCTACGTGTTAAGTTATATTTTCATCTATTTTCTGATATGTTCTCACAATTGTATTTTCGTAGCCTCCTACTCCATCTTTTCTCCTGTCACTCTTAAGTTTTCTCAAGAGGGGACATGAATGTATTCAGTTTCTATTCAGTTTAGTTGGGCATCTTACAGAATAAGTGTTTGTCCAGAGCTTTTAAGTCAACTTAGTGGTCTAGGGAAATTGCAATAGGAAATAGAATTCAAGAAAGCATTTAAGTGCTGGCTTAATTTTATTTCCCACTTGTACCTTTAGTCATGTACTTTAATATGATACTGATTCAATACTGTGGTTTATATGTAAAATTACTTCTCAAATGAAAGAGTTTTCTAACCATAGAGAGAGAAGCTGTCTCCAAAATGGAAATAATAAACTTATTTTTATTGGATTTTTTTTGTATTCAAACTAATATATGTCTTCTAAAAGCCATGGGGATTCTAATGTGCATATCTGTGCTTTGATGCTCTGTTCATAAAACAGTAGGATTTCAATGCTACTCTCTACTAAAAAAAAACCTCCCATCAGTTTTATCAGGGATTTTTCCTACACTGTGACTTAGTATTCTTCTCTGGGAATAATGTTTCTACACACTTTTGAAGCAAGTTTAATCATTTATTTACTGCAAGACCTTCATTTTTAATTAGGTCTTTCCTTTCTTTCTTTCCTTTCTTTTTTCCCAGGAGAAATTTTCTTTCGCTGTTCTGGGCTAACTCTGCTTCTGCTTTGGCAGATGAACTTTTAAGGGGCTTCTTTACCTCTTCAACAGCTGACAGACGTTTTTCCAGCAAAAACAATTAATTCCTTTCTGTTTCCTTTGTCCTATTTTTATCCATTCCTTGTTTCCTAGTTCGGAAACAGTGGCCAAAAATGGACAACAAACCTAAAAGAAAATCCAAGTTGCAATTTGTTCTTGGTGCCTGTCTTCCGATCTGAAATTGCTTTAAAAACGTGAGGAAGAAGACATCGCACTGTAACATTCACCCTAAGTGTCCCTCCAAACAAAGTCCCTCTGCATTGGCTTCTGTGGCTTGTGATTGCAGTTCTTGATCTGTGGGCAGGTGGCCCTTGGCATCAGGCAAAGTGGTGTGATGGGAGCTGTGAATGCAAAGGACCAGTTCTGCAACTGCCTGCTGTCCTTGAGCATAAAGGCCTGCTTGTGTCCTTCACCAGGGCAGTTTTGCAAAGAGGTTTGGTATGAGGTTTCCCCTTTACGGATATAATTGCAAATTCCTGATTACAGAAACATCTTGCTGTTTTGATAATCCTCGTGCTTGTAAATTATTAGAATCCAACTCTTTTAGCCAGACGCTGTTCAAACCACAAGGAAAAAATTGGGTGTTTTGCCCTTTCCCCTTCTAGTATTAAGTACAATGAAAAAGATGAAGCGAGTCATGAAGGATAAGGAATATCTTCTAAAGGAGCAGTTCCCAAACTTTCTTGCTTTGTTCTGTATCCTTGAAAGTAGTCTCTTATTTCATTTCACTTTTATGCCTTTAGCAGACTTGTGCTTCTGTGCTCTCTATTGAAATAAATGCCTGAGAAAGCCTAAACTGTTCAATTTATAACATCCTTATTAAACATTGCAGGTACAAGACAATATATCAAAGGGAAACTCAATGAAGCAAGCATTATTATTAATGTTTCTCATGTTGCTTAAATTATAAGAAACAATCAAAATGCTATAAATGACTTGTTCTTTTGCACTATGCTGCTGAGCTACAACAATGATTTGCCTTTTCAAGTTATTTAATTTGTTTTGAGCTTCCTGCCCATTCTTCAGTGCAGTGTTGGTGAGCGGACATCAAAGTTCACCTTGCTCACTCTTGACAAAATTCAAATGAAGAGAAAAGCTATGATTTCAAGTATCACCTGGGGAAATCAAAGCCTGGTACTGGCAGGAAGCGTGTGCTTGCTCCACAGTTGCTTTTTGTCATTTGAGATATTGGTAAGCTTCAGTTAAAAGTCTGGTTTACTTATTTTCAGTGGTGAATAAGGCACAGAAAGTCAGCCTTGCAGAGAAATGTGGAGCTTAAAGGTTCAGTCAGACACCATACTAAATTCATTCCTTCACCACAAAAAAGTTGCTAAGCTACGCTTTGTTGGATTCGAACTGGAGTTCATCATCATCTGACAGTTCTATCAAAAGCTTTTTTCCCTTTGTTGTGAAACCAGGTGGCAAAATGTCTTCTGTGAAAATTGGACCCCTGATCCAACTCTGATTTTTCACTGTCAGTACAGCATTCATTAAATTCAATGCCCAAATATATATATGTATATATCAGATACACCATTATCAGTAGATAAATAGGGATGAACTCTCAATTTCTTTTTAAGGAGGAATTTAGTATTTGGCATATTTTCCCTGTTTTCTTAGTGTCTTATAAATTACACTGTCTTTAACTGTCCTTGTTTTGTCACAAATATTAAAAGATGTAGCTTTCAGTTTGATTTTCTTATGCATGCTGAGTTCATTGAGATGTACAAGCAAGTTAATAGGCGAGTGTTCATGGCCACAAGCCATTCCAAAAGCAATCTGCACCTTCAAAATTAAAATCACCATGAAAAACTTTACCTTGGAAAAAGATAAAGGAGAACTGTCAAGGGACAAGTCAACACTCTTCCACATGAGAACTATCTTACTTCTGCTCGGAGAAGATTGTGATCATTTCCTACTTCACTGAATGAAACTGGAAATAAAAGTGAGGATGCCACTTGTGGTTTAATTACATTTTCTGCCATTTCACCCTGACCTAGAATGACTTTCAGATTGATGGGCAATTTGAGGCAACTGAAGGATGCTATAGAGAAGTGAACTTAGCACTGGTGCTGCCCATTGAGTTCCTGTATTTCCCAAATGTTGCTCATCCTCTCTCCCAGGAGAACCCATCCATCCTTGCCATACATCAGTCTCACCAGGAAGCAAATGAAGTTTGCTTTTTTCCCCCATCATTGTACATCTTGATAGGCCTTTAAAATCAGAAAGTCTGCAGCTGGAACACTACAAGTGGCAGAAAATGGGTGATATCAGTATTTATACATTGTTATCATAAAGTTACTGTTTCATGTCCCACAAAGCTTCTTTCGAGAAGCTACATTTTGATATCTCCACCATGAACAGTTAGTTAAAGGTACTATATAATGAGTCTTGTAGAGAACACCAACTGTTTCTCAGGAACTGAAAACGTGGTGTCTTTTTTTTTGTAATTTTTCAAACTTGTGAGCTTTGGTAATTTCAGCATTATCAAGCTTATATTATGGCTTTTTCAAAGAGACTTTTAATAATGTGAACAAGAGCGGGGTTTTCTTGGCTTTTTGTTTGAATTTATCACAGTAACTTCTCTCAATTTTTTATTTTTTTTCCCCAAGGCCTTTACTCTATATTAAGGTACCCCTGAAGCAGGAAATGCTTCTTTAGATAACAGTTCATGACAAATGATGCCCCAAGGCACAAAGATGATTTGCTTTCTTCACCGCTGCAAGTAAAGCCTGATGATAGACAGTTGGCAACATACATTCTTACAGTATTCTGCTGTCTCATACCAAGAAACTACAGACAGCACCAGATCTCTTCTACTTTCTTATGAAGGCTGTAATTCACACAACCACCTCTTTAATGAACAACCCTTCATGTTTTCTTTGTATTTTTCCATTGAAGGTATCACTATCAGCAGAAAATTACATATAAACACAGAAAAACTTTAATCCAAACCCCATATAAATGTATTCAGTAATTTGAACACAAGACTTGATGAAAAAGATATTTTATATTGAGTGTGCAAACCTTAAGGAGCTGTGTACTTTGTTCATCTTTTAATGTGAATGATCAACATTTCCATGAATAACTGCCTTGGAGAAGACACAGAATACTCAAATTTACTTGGAATACTGTAGCTCTAGTCTTATAATCGATATTGGTTAAAAGTTGCATTAAAATCATCTGAATTTTTTTCTTGATCCAGTATCTGTATCACTCTTAAATGTTTTATTTTACTGCAAACACCTTTGACATGATTTACGCTTTCAAAGATTTCTGCTGGGGAGTAAAATGTACATGGTCAAGAAAATACTTACATCACGGAGATGGTTCTTTATAATATTTATGTTTAATGCTGCAAAAAATTACTAGTTCATGTATTTTTGTATTTGTGTACTGTAATAAATGGGCAGTTTCAGATTAGAGGTAAAATATTATGTCATCAAAATGCTTAATTTGCTACACAATCCAGGCAATAGATTTCTTTGGGAATTTGAAGGACATTCCAGCACTGACTGATAGCTACAGGACACTCTGAGTTCAAAAGTTCTCTGACAGTCCAGAGCTCCTCCTGGGACCATCCCTTGGATGTCCAATCTGTTTTAACAACTTTTTTGATTGGCAGTGCTTCAGGTCAATGTATCAATGTTTCCCAAACAAAACGTTGTTTAAGACTTGATAGGAGAAGGACTAACCACAACATTCCATTTTGCCACCAGGATTTAAATGCTTAATAACTTATTTCAGAAGAGAATCTGACAGTATTATATTTTTATAAAGAGATATATTTTGATAAAGACAGAAATTCCTTTCCTGTTGTAAAAAATATATCTCTAAACCGTAATGCCCTATTCCAAAGTAACTGCTCTGGGGAACTACATCAGTAGCATTGGGCTCCGTGGCCTACAGGTAGACGCTAGGAAAAGTATGGCTTTTTTTTCCTCAAACTTTTCTTCATAACTTCCATATTTTTGCAAACAAGCTCTGTCTATGCAGGAGGTAAGGTGTACATCCCTGCATAAAGTATCATCGTCAGGCTGTTCCCTGTCAGATTGCTGCAGCAGAAGAAAGAAAAAGGCTGGGATGAGACAGGTTTGAGGAAGGGGTTTTAGCAAGTCAGCATTAAGTACCAAACCAGGGCGCCTGAGGTAGAAAAACTAATAGCTCAGTTCACATACTGTCCTCATAGAGACCGAGTCACAAGCCAGGGAAGAGTTCCACAATAACTGAGGCAGTTGTGCAGTGAACACACTGTTGACACAAGCAAGATGACAGACAGGGAACGGTGAGGGATGTGTTGTCACATGTCCTGGAGTTTCTCTGAAAAAGAGGTTAAAGCACTGCCTCCTACTGATTCTGTTGAAAGCTCATCCTGATAGATGCCAGGCCTAAAGTCTTCTCCATATGTCCCCAAAGGGTGAATCAATAGGCTGCTGAGACATAATTACTTGCCTACTGTTCCTAAATTGTTAACAAATCAGGCAATTGTTCATTTCTACCAGATGCAAAAAAAAAAAAAAAAAAATAGAAACCTTGTTGGCTCATCCTAGTAACTCATAATGCACAATTATGATTTGCAATTGCAGAATATTTTGAGGCAAAGGACTTTTTTCACAGCTCCAAAGCCTCAATGCCCAATGTATACGAGCAGAGAATATTCCTGCTTGCTGAGGTTTTAATTTTTCTGCTTGATTTATTTTTTTTTTTCTGCTATTGCAAATGTATTCTTGGTTTTCTTTCACCATTCGGGTGATGTATTTGACATCTAGAAGCATCTAATCCTCCTCTCCTAATGCACAGAAATTCACAATTTGCCACTGGACAAGAATGTGATTTAAGGCACTCAGACTCTACCCTTGCAGATCCTGGCATCATGTTTTTCTTTAATTTGGAGTGATCAAAAAAAAAAAAAATTGGCAACAGATCTGTGAGAGGTATTAAATTCTTATATTCATATGTAAAGAAAAAAGAAAGGCAAAGCAATTGTGGCTGTACTGCAGAAATGTTATGTTGCCAGAGCCCAGAGGTGAAATGATCCCACCTCCCTCTTCTTGCAGAGAGCAAACTAAAAGATGCCAGATGTGTCCAACTAATAAAATGAACTTTTAGTAGACCAAAAAAAAATAAAAACTGAACAAGATATTTAAAGAGGATGATTAAATAGATAAAATCCAGATATTTTCCTCTGCAGCTTAAATAAATATTGACAGTGAATGTGTTCTTTCCTAGTTAGGTCCTAGATGTTCAGATCCTTTCCTCTAGCTCTGTTTTCTGGCTAAGCAACTTTCTAAGAACTTGAATGAATTTGGTTAACTTTTACCATGAGCAAAGATAAGCAGTATAGTAGTTAAAAACAGAGAAGAAACATCTATTGTCAATATACCCAGTAGATAGCTAAAAGGTGGGCTTTAATTCACTTGCCAACTTTGATGTCTTTGTTGTTATGCAGTTGTCAGTCCAGAAAAACTCCATGCCTCCCTGCAAAGGATCTGATCTTCAGGATCAATAAATTGTCATTTCTTAAATGGTTTGAGTTTTTTTCTGTAGGACTTTATATTTTTTTACATCAGTGTTTTTCTGTCTCTAGCTGCGATCTATTGTCATCTCAACAATCTAATTTGTATCTGAAGTTTTGCCTGTTCCATGACTTTTGTCTATATACTTTCTAACTTTCTTCCTGGGAAGTTTGAGCCAAGATTATACAAGTTGTGGGTTATATCACATGAAGGTGAGCCCGTGCGGGGAAGGTTACAGTTTCCTGAATGCCAAGGAAGTGTCTCCCCATTGCTTCCCAGGAATGCTTTGGCATGTTTTAGGTTTCCCTCAGTGCAATCCCATTTTGCAAGACACTTGTCTCATCTCTGCCAGTGTTTTCCTGCTGTGTTCACATGCTATTCTCGAGACAGTCTCTTCTCCCTCCAGAAGACACTGCCTGATTCAGAGTATCGAAGGTAAATAGGCATTTCTCCCTATTGCCCAGCCGTGCCTTTTTGTATATGAAAGTGCCACATGTAGTATTTGCCATTAATGCTGAACAAACTAAACAAATAACTCTGCAATCTGTCAGAGGTAGTTACATTTTTGATAGAGCTGTCCGCAACTGGATCTTCAAGCTAGATATGTGCTTTGGCTCCTTGATGTTGTGCCGCCAGGCACCCCGGCAGCCATCCAGTAGGAGGTTGTATTACAGTTACATGGAAAATGACTTCATCATCAGGGGGTTTTTCCTGGATGTTGAGAGCTTTGAGCAAACCAGTAGGGAGCAGAGCCCCTGTTGGCAATTCTGATTCACAGGCTGTATGGCAGTAGGAAGACGAATGCTGAAATCTCCACTGGCAAAAAAATGAGAGGTAGTAACTTTAAAGAAGATATCTCAGTGACCCTGCATAGAAAAGAATATATTTGACTTGTTAGTGTCTATAACAGGTGTATTTGAAAACAAGATTTTCTGTCTGAGTAGAAAATCATAGGCAGGGACACTCTGTCAAAGAAAACCTTAAGCCTTCACTGGCAAAAAGGCATGCTAAGAGTGTTGTCTGTTGTTAGCTGTAATAAGATATAAAGATGTTGGAGCCAAGACAGGTTTGTTAACAAGCAGGTTTGGGGCTGACCCAGAAGCATCCTGCTGGGAATGGCCAGGATGGCCAAGCAGCTGATGACTTTCCAAAGGACCATTGAAGGAATAGGGCCAAGGTGGTCAAAGCTCAGCAAAGAAATTGTTGGGCTTATAGCTTTAGGTTTGACAAAATGTTAAGTGACAACAGATACCACATTTACCTGACCCTTAAAGTAAATTAGTTTATAGAAGTTTAAAATAATTAGGAAAAAATACATATTATTTTAGGGGGTCATTTTTAGATGATTTTTTCAAGAATTGATATCAAGAAATATTAGCTTCTGTTAGCTCCTGTAAGCTTACTATTTCTTTCTAACTTTCAAAGGCAATAAGAATAGACAAATGTACTACACCTAGTGAGGCAAATATTAGTGATTTGGTTAATAATAGTTAAGCCAGGTCATTTCATGCTAATCTTTATGTTTTTCTGGAGTTTCAACTGCTTTTTCTTTCTAAAAAGGTATCTCCTGTGGCACCGCTCAATAGGTTAAATTCACGTGTGTTGAGGCGTTTTGGACGGAAGTCTAAGCATTCAAAAATGTGCTTTCCCTGCCTCCAGGTTTTTTGGTATTTGGCTTTGTCTTTAGTTGTAAAGGCTTTTGATAACAGAGCTAGCTGAATGCTTTCATATCAAAATGCCATTTTGTTGAGACGAAAATGTTTCATTCATGATGTCCTGGTGTGCTTGCCAAGTCTGAAGCTGGGTGCCAGGTGAAGAGTGCCTGGGTTCCTGATGGTTTGTCCTCAGGGACACAAATGTGGGGAGCTGCCAGGGCTTCAGACTTCGATCGGTCTCTTGCTGTTGGACCCTGAGAGCCAAGGTTTCCTCTTGCTCCTCAGGAAAATTGTCATCTTTGCTCTGGTCATGAAAGCTGACAGGAACATCAATATCACTAAGTGGTTGCAGGGCCAGGGGAATTTAGCACATGTTAGTTTTGGGTCTGATTTGGACTGGAACTTAGAAGAGTAAAACAAAATCAGCCATGAATGGAAACCCTGCTTTCTGGCCAGCTATTTTTTTAGCCTTCACCTGGTGCTAATGAGGAAAGGAAAATTCGAGTCTCTTGTGCTGGAGGCATTTACCTCCTCTTCAACTTGACATTCACTAAGGCCAGTTTGATTTTCATCATCATTAATTCTTTTAAGACAATGCAAATACTTATTACTGTTTGTGACAGGTACCCACCAAAAAAAAATCCCACAGTAAAACGTTAACCAGAAGATTTTACTCAGTCATGCTGATGGTGTGGTGAAAATTATCCATCTCCCCTACTTTAGCTGAATAGAGACTTTCAGGCTTTCTACACTTCCAGGTTTTACTGTATAAACTCTGCTGTCCAGCTCAGCAACTTGTTGTACAAACAAGGACAGGTACCACAGTGTTATTGGTCTTTTGCAGTCGATATGGCAAACATTACAAATGTTGCCTTTTCCAAGCAAAGTATGATAGGATTCCTTCCCCATGGACAATAGGAAAAGTATATTCTCGTTTCAGTGCTGAGCAGCTTATGTTCCTTCTGTCCCAAACTGACATGGGTTTTTTTATCTCGCATTTATATTCTTAATTTGCCCATAATTGCTTTCAGGCATCACATCTGAGGCCAGCCTTCATTAATATGTTAATTGTGCAGTCCCTCCCAGTGGATTTTTCCACAGTTAAGTGTAAACAGAAAGGTTTATTCCCCCCATCTTCCCCCAAGCCCTCTAAACAGAAAAATATTAAGATGAGATACTTGACTAGGCTCGGACCACCATGATGGTGGGGCACATTTATTTCCTGTTTTTGGGTCTGCTCAAAATAGTTGATCAGAATCCCTCTGTTGGAATAGATCAGAGGCTCATAAGGTCAGAACAAAATGGCATTTTTTATTGAGGTGCAGTTTAGAACCACTGTACATATTTCCTTCATCCTATTCCGTATGGGTATGCTAAATGGATATAAAAAAAAGCTGACATTATCAAAGTACTGCAGGGAATTACCCACACACTTGCTGTTAATTAATGTGAGATGTGCAGAGAATTTGCCCACATGGCTTTGAAAATCTCAGCTAAAACATTTTAATGGTGAGTATTTTCATGGAATGAAACATAGAAATGCCCTGTAAACCAGGCTCTTAACTGTGTATTACCTCTCTTGGCTCTTGAGTTGGATTTATAGAAAGGTCATTTACAAAAAAATCTTCGTTTTAGAGCTGTCCTGAACACAGCCCTTTCACACCTTTCCAATTAGGGAGCATGGAGAATAACATGAATTTAAATAATTTTAAAAAAATAAGTAATTAGTTGAAATTAGGATTCTTCCAGCAAGCTCTCTTTCTCCATTAGTACTGATGATAAACTGTGCAAGACAGGTCCAACAGCAATAAGCAGCAAAAATAATTCTTTGCCTATACCTTTATTTGTCTCTTCCTTTTATCTTGCCACAGGTGGGGGCAGCTTGTGAAATCCCTGTAGGTTGGCTGGCTGAGTAGGGGTGTTAATTGTCAGCTATAATTGATGTGCTAAAGGCTTTCTGAGAAAAGTTTGTGCTTCTGTAGCCATTGATATCCTTCTTTTCTATCAAGTTTAACACTTTTGGTTCCCCCTTCTGCTAAATATTCCCAATTCCCTCAGTCCTGCCCAGTCTGTAACTGCCCTCCCCACCTTCCCAGTGCAGCCTGCTATGGCCAAAGGCTCAGGGAGCTCCTGACATGCTGTGCATTATTCGGAAGTGCAGGTTTGGAAAGCAGAAACTGGATCATGCCAAGAGCAATGATGGCTGGCTTGGGACCCATTCCAGTAAAGCCTGAGGTGCACATGAGAGGAAAAAAGTGTGCAGATACTTGTAACAGATACAGAGGACTCATACTTGGCTTCTTTTCCTTCTGTGTAAATACACATTCCAATGTAAGCTCATTCATGCTTATATTGCTCCTCGTTGCAGGATACATAGATGCAGGATGGCCACAACAGGCATGAGAAAATCATTTTGGCACCCAGAAAACACACAAAATAGATGCCTACCTCTGCTCCTTCCCTAAGATCTTGTAAAGTCATTCAGTCCATCAGATTCTTTATTGAAAGTCATGATTCATTCCACAGCTGAAATTGTGACTCAGGTACCTCATCTTTCCTCCTCTGAAATTTGCTGACTTGTGCTGTCTGTCAATCCAGCTTTTAGGATCCATATACTCTTTGCCGTGCACATGATGAGAATCTGCTCCTTATCCATAATGGCATGTTCCTTCAGTGCGACGGCATTGCCTGCCTCTCTACTTTAGGCACTGTCGGTGAGATGCAAAGCCTTTATTTTTCATCTGAATATCTCTCCTCCTTCTGGTTACCTCGATCCTTCATGTATCTGCATTATCTCCTTTCCAGTCTATGTGTCTGTTTACAGAGTATTGATAAAAATTGGTTTTTGTCCTGTGAGTAAATTGTTCTCAGATGTAAGGAAACGTTCCTTCAGGATGTGTGAAGGATTTTTGTGGAAAGCACCAGAGGACCATTAAGAGGTATTTTTCACAACTCTTAAGACTTCCATGTAGGTTTGCTGAAGATAAGCCAGATGAGAAGGTGCAGTGGTCTCCACTGATAGGAGTTCAGGGACTTTACATCAGTGCATTACTTGACTAAGCTGGCATGGCACTTACTTAAGGTGTATTCAGTCTGCAGCTTAATCCTTGTTTGAGGTAGTGTTTAATTCTCTGTCTCCTCCCCATCCCTAGCCATCTTCTATAAATCACCTTCAGGGACCCTGAAGGAGTCTTTCATCAAAGCTTCAGTTTCAGTCCACCCTTTACACAGTGTAATAACTTTGGTTTTAGTAGTGGGGCAATGAGTGTAGCTGATTTTTATGAACGCACATATTTCCGAGTGTACTTTTTGTAACTTTGCTTGTAAATTTAATTTCACTGCTTTTCCTGTTTACATTTTCAAGCATACTGTCATACTCTAGTACCCACTATAGCAGAGGGAGTCAAGTGGCACAGGGGATCTCAAGCAAACATTGTCTGTGAAGCCTGTCAAACAAGGTCTTTTCCGCCAGGACCCAATTAATTCTCAGCTTTCCCATACGTAAGGATGTGTGCCATGTAACTGTCCTAGCATAACGGTTTGTGTTCCCAGAATAAGAGACAGTATCTCCTTCGGTGGTTTGTAGCACTGCCCATCTACATCCTGTTTAGTGGCTCACCTGCAAAATAGCTGTAAAAACGGAGAAATGACAAATAGGTGTCAGATTTGAGGACAAGGAGGTCCTTTAGCTAGTGCTGCATTGCCCTACTTTGTGGCTGAATCCCATGGCTGAGGCTCACGTGCCCCTTCTCTCACAGTGCATTGGTCATGGCAATAAGGGCTTCAAAGAAATCTAAATGTCTTAATTTCCATTCAGTGCATTAATCTTTTACATTTTTTAAAGAAAACAATTTCAAGCAATCTGGAAGGCATGTAAGAAGTATTTTAAATTGGTGATATTTATAGCTGCTTCATTTTTTTTGAAGTCCCTATTCTTAACAGCCAGTAACAGCAATTCAGTAGCAATACAATTCCTGCCAGTAACCTTCTCCTAGGAAAAAGGATTTCAGTAAGCTTTATCACTCAGCATAGCCAACAGAAATATTTGATACTAAGAGCAGTGGAACCAGAAATCCACTTCAGATGTCCTTCAAACAGCTAGATGAGGAATTCAAGGGGATGTGGAATAGGAAACTCAGAAAATGGAGCTTGACTTTGATACTTACTTGGTGTGATAGAGTAATTTACTCTCCATATAGATCTTACTGTATAAGAAAAAGGAGGAAGGAGGAAGCAGTAATGTGTCACCTTATCTAAATAAGGTACCTGTCATTCTTGAAATTCTGTTTAAACTATGATGGATGCTCTTATTCAACAAGAGAGATTTTCCCCACAGTGAAAGACGATCCTTTCAAACAGAAAAGGACTATGATGAGGCTGAATTTCCCTCTTATGGATGAGACTGAAACAATGCAGAAATAGCTACAGAACAAGTGCCCTGAGATTCTCCTCTGACCACTTGTAACGTGGACAGTTATAGAAAAGGTAGGGACGTGAACACAAAAACAGCTGGGCTAATTGTCTTCCTAGAAACATCTGTAATCATTGAAGTGGTAGCGTAGTCTCATGTTTATTTCCTAAGAAAATTTTATTTTCTTTTCAGTTAATTGACCAATCTGGCACTCTAGAATTTAATCTTTTTCCATTTTCCATGGTTATAATGTTAAGGTTTTGCTACTTTAACTAAACACATTAGCTAGAAATAGATCTGTGATATTTACTCTTTATTTCTTCCTTTTTTTTTTTTTATTTTCTTAAAGCATATTTTTTTCCTGTATCTTCTATTTTAACACTATTTTTGAAACAGTTTATCTTGGCACGGCATTGGCCTATTCCTTATTAATCTAGAGGACAATTCTCAAAAAAATATGGTGAATCACTTCAGCATTAAAATCATACAATAATTTCAGTGATCTCTCCACTAGATTACTATAAATAGGTATAGCAAAAAAAATTGCTTGTGCTGTGCTAATGACAATTAAAAAATAATTTTTGCCACTTAAAACCTACTTCAGCACAATAAACAGTGTAAATTGGGTCACTTGATATAAGTAGAGGAACCTTGGAAGGCTTGCTGGTACAGTGCATGCATGGTTGTTTGGGGAAAATTTGGGGGGAACATAAATGAGCATTGACTGCCTGACTGCCTGTATCACAAATTGCTATTATTTTTTGTGTTGTTTGTAACCTCAGCTGGGAAGCCCGAGACTAACCCAGCCACTGTAGAGCTGCAAAATAACTTAAAATCCATAACTCATTATATATGTTAAGTCACTGAAGCCAGGAAGGATATTCCCATGCACACTACAAGCCGATCAACTTGTCATCATTCTGGAAACTCAGAACTTTCCAATAGCTGTGGGGTTCGCTTCTTCGATGCTTGGAAACTTTGTGCTGCAGATATCCTTCTGAGTGGGGATTTTTGGGAACAGCAATTCAGAAGATGACTATACATCCATATACAAAATAATACTTTATGATCCTTGTGTACCCTTTTGTCCAAAGCAGTTGAGTACCGTACCTAGAGTGAGATGGTGTTACTCACAGGAAATAAAACGAGCAAGGGCTTAGATAAGTCTTTTTTCCAGCCCACCCAGTGGAACCACAGGCTTCATATTAAAATGAATGAGTTGCATTTATAGAAAGCTTATTGAAAGACCTTCTTAAACTGCTTTACTATGCCTAATATATGCTGCTGCTCTCAGGAGCCAATTATGTTCTAGGGACACAGCAGGCCTGCCTAGAAGTCCTAAACCCTGCTCTGACTGAAAATCCTGCAGAAGCAAGTTCATTTACACCTCCTCGATGTGCTGTTTCATTGTTTACACAGTATTTTCATCAAAGTGTGTGCTGCTCATTAAGCATGGGAGAACCTGACAGACGGGACCTGGTGCACTTGCCATCAAATTTAGCCCAAGTCTATCTGACATCTCAGCAGGGGAAGTGGAGAGATGTGATTCTGAAAAAGGCGGTTTGCAGTCTCTAATCTTGAGTACACAGTACTGAAAAGAGCTATTTCTGCATAATTCATACCATCAGGAACTGTACATTTTGAATCACAGATCTGTACTTCTTGAACCCCATTCTCTAAAGTAATTTTCTTTACCCACTGACATTTTAAGTGTTCTGTGTTTGGTGCCACTAGATTATGACACTTTGATGTTCAGCTAGAAATCCAAAATAGCAATTAGGGAATTACAAATTGCAGGAATCTTGCCATTTAACTATTAATTATATTCCTTATTGTCTTAACTAGTAAATGATTATACAAAAATGTCTCTTAAATGTAACATGCAAAACCTTGTTCTAATTAGGGTATTCCTGAGATATCAGTCCCCACTCAATGAAACTGGCTTATCTCTAGAGCCTGCTGAAGATGACAGTATTTCCATGTGGAGAACAGTGCTTGAGAGGAATAGAAGAATGTGTGTGTGATTATAACCTGGAGACTTAGATATTGACTTGAGCTCTGGGAGATGTCGAAATTCTTGCCTGATCCAGAGCATGATGTGTCATCCTGGATTGCTGTAAGTCAAGCAAGTATTACTGGCATTACCTTTTGTGAAGAGATTTATGAAAGTGAAAATATTTTAGCTTTGATGGCCTAGGATATTTTAGCAAAAGCTTTCCAAACATGTCATGGAATGGTACCTTGGGAGTACTGCTTGCTTTGCCGCCTCACTGCAGCAGAAATAGTGCTTTGCAACGTCTATAGGCAAATGAAATCTCTTCTTTTAGTCCTGTCTACTACACTGATTTTGCTCTAATGTCACCCTGTGCCTAACCCATCCTGATGCTATTGTTTTGTTCAACTGCACTACAAAAGTGCAAAGGTACAAGTAAAACTCCCAAGTAATGCTGGGTGCCAAGGTGAAGTTCCCGGGGGACCAGCTGCATGATGTGTGTGTTCAGAAGGGTAGCTGTTGTTTGCATGAGGAAAAGCAATTATACAGTAGAGAAAGGCTTATGAATTTAATAAGAAGCACAGCTTGTTTTGGAATCAAACACAGGGCATGTGCCAGGCTCTGTGGATAGCACTAGTTTAGATTAGGTTACCTATTGCAGAATAAAAATCCCAGAAATGTACATTACACAGATAGTGAATCCTTGTAATTTTGTTCTACAGGTCCGCTGTTGTTCTACATCACTTGCTAACAAGTAGTTTGAAGTCTTGCCTGGGCTCTTTAGCCAAATAGTCATCAGTGGCTGGAGCGTTTTCTGACTTGGCTTCCCCCCACGGGGAGTCCTGCTCGTGTGCTCTACAATGAAACCTGCCTTGTTAGTTGTAGCCACTGTAGTACAACGTTACAGTGCAACCTGCACCTCCTATACAACAATTGGCAAAAATACAACTAAATATCCAGATAATTCTTAGTTACACACACAGATTTCATGTGTTGAAGTGCAGCTCTGAATTTCATCAAGCTCTCTGACTGTAGCATGATGGACACACAAAGAACTGCACTGAAACAGAAAAAAAAATAATGTTTACCCATACAATAAGATCTCCTAAACACCTTTGCAGCACGACTATCTGGGAAATAGAGAAAGAAACAGCTTGAGAGGTGCATTTTCAATCATCTCAAAATGCCCTTTTCCCCTGTAATTTACTTCCAGACAGTGCACACATTTTAAATGAATACTCTGCTAAAAACTGAAAAGATGTTAAAAAGTGAAACGAATACATTGTGTTCTGAAGAAGAATTGGAGACAGAGGTCATTCAGATTATTTCAAAAAGGTCTGCATCCCTCAGTGATGGTGACAATACCGGCAATGAAATAATGGAAGCTGGCAAACAACAATTGGAAATCTCTGAAATAAAGCTCTTACAGGGACCACACTTTTTCCAGGGGTCAGTTATCAAGGGTACTAGGAATATTTTCTGACTTGTGTTGGGATATAGAAGAGGTAGTTAAACTCATAACAGACTGTTGGAAACATGAATGTGGTGAGGCACTGGTGGACTCCACCAACAATGAGGTATGCACGATGTGCAGCGCTGGGTGATTTTAGCTGCTCATGTTTTGTTTGTTAATGTACACTTAGATGTCACTTATTAAAAATGTTTTGAAGCCTAAAGAGAGAAAGAAAAGATTTGTAGATTTGTATTTCAGCATTCTCTGACAATATATGGTGGAAAATACTCCTAAATTACTTTAGGAAATTACTCATGTGTATGATTTTTTTGGAGTCATTTAATTTAATCAAGGAGCTCTGATGATAATTTCAGGTGTAGGATCTGGTTATCACTCCTTAAAACACTTGAATTACTTGTCTAGGAATACTGAAATTATATTAAACTTTCAAAAGGTAACATTGAGTCAGACAGAAAAGTAACACTGGATGAGTAAGCGAAAGCATCCAGAAGACCAGGATTTACTTCTAGAGACTCTCTGTCCTGTAACCCTTTTGAGCAAATGAATAGGCTTTGGATAAGTTCAAGTTAAAGCATTAGGATGCTTTTCTTTCTTTTAAGCCCTATATAAATGTTATCCTCATTGTCAATACTAAGAAAATTAAAATTAAAAAAAATGTGAAGGAGAGAGAGGGAGCAGAAAGACCAAGGTTCAAAATAAGAAAGAAATTCTAGAAAGACAGGAGAAAAGGTCCTAACAAAGAAAGAAAAAGCAACTGTAAATTTTGTAAACTTAGGAAGAAATTAAAAAATAAATATATTATTGTTCTATGAGGCCAAATCTTGCTCATCTACTGAGAAATATTTAACAGAAACACGAAAATAAGTTTTAAAATTTTTGAAAACCCTCTTTTTTAAGTCCCCATTAAGAAACAAGAGCCTTATTTGTACATCTTCACTGCATATATAAACAAAAAATCTCAGGAACAAGGAAGAACCATTTTCAGCATGATTTTTGCCATTTAATTTAGGATGAACTCTTGTTCAGACTGTTATTTTTGTAGAAAGCTGTGACCAAAAGAACTGTCATTTAACAGTAGATAGCTCCAGATAAATCACAGAAGGATGCACACTCCATACCTACCTTATCCTGATCACTTTTGCTGCAGTTCAGTGAAAGTCCTGTTAGAGAACTGTTATCTCTCTTTTAGAGCGTTATTTATTATTACCTATGGCAACACTCAAAAATCTACTTAAATCATAATTCAATTAAATCATAAATTTTGCCTACAAATTGACCAAGGCTGGCAGCCTGAAGTAAATTACTCATTTCTGGTCAAAAACAGAGGTCAGTCAGACAGGGAATCAAAAGGTTAGCTGCTAAAACAGGAGCAGTGACCAAGGCTCCATGAGTGTTCAGATGTTTTATTCATATCAAAATATAAATATTTCTATTACCTCCCTGTATGCTAGGGAAGAAAGTGTGTCTTTCCATTCTGCCTTCAGGAAAATCTGGTTTTATTACTGCTGTCCTGCACAAAGGTATTTTTATTTCTCTGGCTGTGTGGTGCCGTTCTTTCTCCATTCATCAAAGTGTAATGTAAATGTGAGGCTATTAGTGAGAGATCAGAGTGTTCAGCTCAGAGTCTTTCATATAACAAGAGAACAAACCCTTAAAGGAAAATGCCTGAGAAAGGGGAGTTCTGTCTCCCTTTACAATAACACTACTCTGTAGCAACTGGTTTAAACTAGACTGTGCAAGGCATGTTGCAGACTTCCTAAAAGGCAGTAATTCCCTCCTCCTCATGGGGGGAAAAAAAATCAACCCCCTGACAATACACACACATATCAAAAGCTGTCAAGCTTTTTAAGTTAGTCCTGCATTGTTCCATTCCCTTGGTATTTTCCAATGTAGTTGTTTTTCAGCAGTCTGTTTTGATTTGGATCTTGGAAGTCCAGAATCCTTCTCAGGTTTTTATTCCATTAAAGTGTAAAAAAGATATCTTCTAACTTTTTACAGGCATGTAGCTGTTTCACCCCTTTTTTCACAGTTTCTTGTATATCAGTTGTTACATGGCTCCAATGCTGGTGTATCAAAATGTGTTTTGATTTTTGTAAGGAATTTATAGAAATTTCAAGACTTCTGTCTTTGCCTCACTGGCTTTATAGTTGAACAAAACACCCAATTACTGAGTTCAAAATTCTAAACTTGCTATTAAACAACTTTTCACGTCTGACAATTCTGGTTCCGAGGGTGATGCTCTCATTTAGAATCATGTCACATAGAGGACTGTCATTGATCATCCAAGTTTTTAAAAGCATTTTTCAACAATTTTTTGTCATTATTTTCCATAGGCTGATGCACTGTGGATGCCCTCAACTTAAGATAACCTTTACAAATCTTGTTTTCTTGCTAGTATTTTACATTCTTAGCAGTCAAATTATGATGTTTGCCTTTATCTCAACTGGTAGGTTGTGTCTTGCAAAGAGAGACTTTTCTATACGAAATTAAATGTTCAGCAAACTTATTCTCTAATAAAGTTGTAATGATAGTTGTAGGAACTGGTAATTTGGAATGAAAATCCATCTTTATATTCAAAATACAATTTTATATAGCAGAAATACATTATAAAAACCAAATCTTAATTATTTGAGGCATCTTGAAGTTGAAGATTCTTCAATTGTATTTTAAAGCACAATATAGTACCCTAGTCATAATTCTTGTTCTCAGTTCTGATTCTGTATGTATATCAGAAAATAATATAATTATTTTTACAAGATATGTTAAGTCCTTGAAATAGGGTTCTTCCCCTTTTCCTTATTTTCGTGGAGACTGCACATGTTCTATTTGTTCACTATCTGCTGTGTGCTACAGTCTGTTATATTTCTTAAAATATGTGGCTGCACAGCAGTGAAGGAAGCCAACTGTTTGCCTAGTTCTGGCTGTTGCACTGGGTCGTGCAGACCTTCTGGAGGGAGTGCTCAGTTGCTTTCAGCAAAGGAAAAGCTCAGCCAGGAGAGGCTTTTCCAGATTAGGTTGAAGTAGGAGAGAAAGGAGCGCATCTGCAACACGACCAAAGGTTTGGAAACTGTTAAGAACAGGGAGCAGAAATATCACAGCATACTTCAGTGCTGATGGAAAAAAAAAAATCCTTTTTGCTGTGCCGAGAAGGCATATATCCCCTACTCTATAAAAAGTTCTGCTTCTCATGCAGGTTTTTGTAAAACTGTTTTGCAGCCGGCAACTACAGCAAGTGTCTAAAGGCAGGACACTGCTTAGGTCTTCATTTGCTTCTATTTGTCTTGCCTCAAATTTGGTCTGGTTTCATTATGCAGATTTCTCTGTAGTATTTTTGCTTTTATTTTTTTATCATCCTAACCCAGACTAATGCTACATTCTGTTTTTCAGTTTTCAAAAATGTCAATCTGGTCCAGTTTCATTCTGTCTTTTTCATATTTTAATAGCTTTCTATGAGTTTAAGCTATCTAGGGATCTTTTTTAGTTATGAGTCTGTGATCCCCTTTACCATCTGGCTTTGGAGGAGCAATTCCACAAATGATTTAAAACACCATGTTTGCCTCAGCATAATCAAATCTATTGAATCTTCTTGTTCTTGGTTTTTCATATGAAGGAGATAACTTCCAGAAATGTATTATTTTTAGGAGTGTAACATTCTACAGATTTTTGTAACTGATAACTCAATTTTCATCTGATAACTGAATTGGTGTTCCTCACTTAGCTTTTAAAATAGAGATCGCTCAAAGTAAAGTCAGTGCCACTAACTTGCAAGATTAAAATAAACTGGTATTTTTTCTTGCCTTTAATTTCGGCAGCTCAATTTTCCGTTATAAAAAATTCTTGCTTGAACTTCTTTCAGTGGCTTGCTGTGTTTACATGTATTTCTTGGAGTTTTCTATTCACCTTTACTTCTAATTTGCAGTTTCTCTCCCAGTTCTCCTACCAGCTGCAGTTCAAGATCTCTATTAACAACAAGCGTGAGTGTGGCTAATTTTAATGACTTTCTAGTGTAACTGATATATTAGAGAAAAGTTCTTTCAGGGAGAAAAGTTTCATATCTCCTCTGGTTTGCTGAGGCAAATCTCTAGTAAATACGTGGTTTGAACCAAGACTCACACTGCCTTTCTGAAAGTGTTTGTCCTGCTCTCCTTGAATTCAGTGGCAAAACTACTATTGGTATCACCATTGTCAGAGATGAGGTAATCCACTTCTGCTCAGCAGTTCTTATTTCTTCTCTGACAATGTAGCAGTCAGCACAATGAAGTTACAAACTTGTGGCCACGTTTCCATTTAAGCACTAAACCAACTTTCCCTCCCTAAACTATTTCCTGAAGAAAATTTCAATCTTTGCCATGATGTACCTCCTGTATTTAAAAGGTCCTGGATGACATAATCCCAGCAATGCAACAGCCCTTCGTGTTGGTCTAGGTTATCTCACTCAAACACTTCTTGAATGCTATTGTTTGGGATACCCGGCTTTTGGGATTAAGGTCAATAATATTTTGTTGCAAGGAGGTTGTAAACATGTAGAATCAAAACCTTTTGTGACCTGAACTGAGGACAGATTTTACAAAAGTAAAGTAAAGGGGGAAAATATATAAAATAAAATTTAAAATGAACAAACAAAAACAATAGCTCGAAAAGCTTTCAGAATGCCTGAGAACTATATTTTAAAGAGTAAATGTAATGTTGGCAGATTATTGGCCTTTCACTTAGTGTTTATAAACACTCTTTGGTATGAGATGCAGGATGAAAAGAGAACTATTATGGTTCAGTTTAACTCTTTGACCACTTGGAACTTTTTTAAAATCTCCTTTACTTATTATATTTGTTTAAGTTTGTGTCATCTGTAGACCTCAAACTATTTTCTTTGAAAATCCAAGACAGTACATATTGTGTTTTTCTGCAAGTGGCTCCTCTTTCTGAAAGATCACAGCTATCTGCTTGGTGAACAAATGACTTACACAAGATTCAAAAAGTTCCCTAATTGCAGCCTTATAAATTACAGTCTCCCACAAATTATGACAGCACATCCAGGCCCAAAGATGTTGCGTGTTGTATTCTATCACTACGAAATAGTGCTGAAACATCTTCTACCTATCCTTATATAAGCATAAGGGCAAACTCTCTGGGAAGGGAATTGTCTTCTAGCATATTTGTTCAAATGAACCATTTACCAAACATGTAAGTGCCTCTTGGAATACCACAGCATCGAGTGTGCAGTTTGCAGTTCTGTTTCTCGGTCTCCAATTACCATTTATGTGATCACACAAGAGAACAGGATGCAACAAAATCTGTTGTCCTACTGGGTCCATCTGGGAATTAAAATGTCTTTAGATTTCCAGGCTATGGCAGGCATAGGTTGGATATAGAATAGGTGCTGGAAGGAAAGAGAATTAAATTGCATTGATATGTGAAGGAGATTGTGTACATGTGGGGATAAAGCAATGATCTTCAATTCAAGGACTGTTCATTTAAAAAATTTTTCTGAGGGCTGAAGTTTTCCAGCTAAACATAGGGAACAAGTTTAAAAGAAAAATAAATAGATTTTTATGTCCTAAAATTTCAGACACAATAATTCTTGCCAAGTTTATTTTTCATGGTCAGATACAAAGGGTTCTTTTAACAGTATTCAATTGAATTAAAATTAAAAAAATCAAGTTTTCAGCTATCCAAATTACAAATAAAAAAAAAAAATTAAAAAAAAAGGTTTTATTATTCCTTAAAATAATCAACAAATTTGAGTAAAGCCCAGATTGGCGCATGGCTCCCATGAGTTATCCCCCAGATCTCTGTCTTGCTCTATTTGGGAATCTTCTACCAGGCTTGGAGGTGTCAGAGTAAGGTCATACGCACTCAATGCCTTTGAACATGCAATTATTTGTCTACAGCACAGAATTGTGGCCTGATTCAGATCAGTTGTCCAGTTGGGCAATAATATGGTCATACTTTTGGTGCCATCATCTGGTGAACCTCTGCTGCTCCCAGTCTTCAACTCAATGGGAATAGCCAGTGGAACCTCTGGACTCTTGGAAGGGGTCAATTCTTCCATTCTTCTCCTCAAGATTTTGTCTTCTCCTTCTCTGCTTTTTCACTCGGGTTTTGATATCTTGCAATATCAATGCTCATTTTGTGAAATTCTTTATGATTTATTTTCTTCTGTTTGAACTTTTTCTAACTGACATCAGCCCAGTGGCATCACCTACATGTTCTTGCTTCATTCTTTTCTGGCTTACCGGCCATCTGTGTGTTCCTTCATACAGACTGAGATGAGAATTGAAAACTGCTATTTATCATCAATTTCTTTCAGCAAAGCTTGGCCCTGGAGTCACACGTAAACCAGGATAATTTATTGTAGCTCCAGGGCTGGCAGTCACAGAGGTGTCCTTTCTCCTCCAGCACTGGAAGCATGGAGTATGCTCCGTATGGTGCAGCCAAGTGTCTGGGACGACTTAAATTCTGCCTATCGATTGCTTTAGAAACAGCATTTTGTGCAGCATAATACTGTGGAAATAATCTATGGTACTTAGGAAAGTGAGCTTCTAAAGTTGAGTTATAAGTATATATGTACTTTAAAAGCTTATTTTCAAGTGCCTCTGGAGTCTGCTAAAACAGAAAGAGATGAAGTAAGGTGGCAAAAAGTACGAGGTTTAACATAGCAAACTGTAAAATCATGCTGCTTCTTCCCAGAACAGCCTGTTTTTGCTGGCTGTTTCTCTTCTGTTGTCTTTCTGTACAATCATTAGAGTTCTTATTCCCCACCTCCCCCCCCCCCCCCCCCCCCCCCCCGCCTCTNNCCCCCCCCGCATGTCACTTCATTGTCTTAATAATGCCTTCTCAATCTTTAATCCTTTGAGAGTCTTTTTTGGTTTCTTTTTTTCCCCCTTATTTCTCACAGAAAATTATGGTATATTTTTCTCACCTATATTTCTCTGCTTTCCTGACTCTCTTTCTGCATCTCACTGAACCCTCTGCACATCACTTTTCTCTTTTTTCCCCCTTTATGTCTCATCTCTCAGCAATGTGCAACAGCCTGAAGTTTTGGCTTTCTATTTCATTCCCTTGATCATTTCCCTATGGAGTTTAGGTTTTCCTCATCTCCACCCCTTTCTGTTCTACTGGTTTTTTTCCATCAGACTCCTCTTATGTTTTTATATGTCCCACGAGACAGTGTCGCTGTGTTAGATGATTTCAGTCAGTTCAACATTGTTTCCTTTGACCCATGTGAGATGATGGCCCCTACACTGCAGTTTTCTTTTCCTTTTTTTCTCCCTTTTTAAGTATCCCCAGACACCCCTAGCAATATTGCTGAATGTTACAGAAGAAGTTATTTCTCCTGAGTAGCCTGGTGCTGCTTCCTACTTCTCTTTTCCTGGCATGGAGATGCACAGAATAATGAGAGTTTGTGCACTAATTGTGGGTCCTGCTTGGATAAAGCACATTCAAGCAAACAATTAAAGCAGGTCTTAACTATAACAATTTTTGAAGATCAAAACGAGTAAGGGATGTCTGACTGCAGTGGCTTAAAATGAGCAATAAATGTTCTCCAGTGGCTAGTATTCCACGGGCCATTGCCACTTACCTGAAAGATCAAAGGAGGTTAACACTTTTCCTTTCCAGTTGCATACACATTCTGTACCAGAAGTAACCAGAAGATTTTGCATAGCTCAAAACAAAATTATAAGCTTTGAGTATCTTGATTTGGTGCCTATTCTTGGCACATCTGGGAGTGTTCACTGTGAAGTCATGAAAAAATGTCTTGAGGTTTTGTACATCTCAGAATTTTTCTAAATGATCAGTGGAAGTTAGCACACCACAGATATGTTTTTTTGATGCAGAGTGTTCCCAGATCTTCAGGTAATATACGGATTGTTTCATCCACTGTATAAAATCATTTAATGCATAACTTTACCAGACACAGAAATTAGCACATTTATATTTTAAAACCTAATGCATCCATGTCATCCTGCCTTGTTTCTTGCATACTTCAAATGTTTTAGTAGGCGAATTCCCCAAATAATCCACGTGTTGAAAAGCAGAACTTCAAATTTATTCGAGTGGGATCAAGGTCAAAGCTAAAGTTTGGTGATACAGGCTTCGCGTAACCTCAGCTGTCTGCTGAGATGTTGAGAGTATGCAGGTATTACTGTGAATATTGTTGACTGCTTACTGCTATCCCATAAATATACTGTTACAGAAGAGGTGTTTGCTCATAGCTGCTGTCTTCTCCTCACTTAATGACTGCGTTAACAGGGAGCTATCCTAGTTGGAAGGACTATTGACTGTGCAAGTAATTAGCTGCCATAAAATTAGAAAAGAAGGCAGATAACAGGCTTTTAGACAGTTTTTCTTCGTAAAACATTCTTTCTTATTGTCTTTTGTGTGAAAGACATACATCTTTCTGGTTCAGCAAAGCTCATCAGAGATTGTTGGGCAGCGATGTGTGTACGTAATGATTTAACAGTGCTGAAGTGGCAGTGGTAGATGTATGCAGGTAGAAGTTAAAAACAAAGCGTTGTTTGAAGGCTTGGGAGTATGTGTGGGGGGAGAGGGGTTTGTTGTTTGGGGGCTTTGTTTTTCATGTGGGTTTTGTTTTCTTTTGGTTGGTAGGGGATTTTTAGTTCATATGGGGGGTTTTGTTGGGTTTTGGGGGGGGATTTTTTGGGGAGGATTGAGTTTAAAAAAAAGTGGTGGTGGTTTTTTAAACATGGGTCATTTCACACCTCATGTTCTCATGTTTGTGGTGAAGCACACAAATAGCAAAATTATCACAGATTACCACAAGCATTCCATGCAGACAAAAATGAGAAGCTTGCTGTGGCAGAAAAGCCTTTTAAACCCCAACGTCTAATTCAGGTGGCAAAGCAAAGCTGCGTCCAAACTACAGGAAGAGTGAAACAGCAGTGCATTTTAACCTCTCAGGGTTAGGAGAACCTGGATAAGGCTCTCAAGTGTGGAAATGCCATCCCACTGGCATTTTCTTAACTTCAATTTTAAAAGCCAGGTAGTGTGACTGAAATACTTTTGGTCCCAATTTATGATTCTTGTCCAGTCCTTTTTATGTTGGAGTTTTAGTTAACGGCTCTTAGAGAGCAATCCTGACATGGAGCTGCTTGTGGGTCTCCTCTCTGTGATATGAAGCCCTTCTATAAGCCCTTATGCAGAAATGAACCTAACCTGAACTCATTTTAATATATCAGCATTCACGCATATTCAGAGACACAAATCTGGAGTGTTAGCTGTGAGGGTCTTTCAAATTGGTGCTAATGCAATGGAATATAGTATTTTCTAAATTCTATATTACAGATAGTTTTAGCTATACATTAGTCTCTATAAATATAACTCATTCAGCTTATCTCTTTTACAGGTTTTTATACTGCAGTCAGCAGCCATAGCTGCTTGCATAGGTGCTCATCACACGAGTTTAATGAATTAAACGTGAAAGCCATTTTTTCTTACTTTTGGCTGTGACAGGGCTGATTCAGGTTGTGTTCCACCAAAAGAATTGAATGGTAGGGTCTGTGTCATATAATTTCATAAGTGCAATATTCATCAGTATACCAGCTAATATGAAGAGCAGAAAAAAGAGAGTAAGAAATAAGACCACAAGCCAAATATCTAATCATTCTAATTCCTCATGGAAAGATACCACTTTAACTGAAAGCTATGATAATAAGAGAGAAATATTAATTTCACTTAAAAATTGGTGTAATTCATGTGTTTCATCCTTCATACTCTACTTTTTTCTCAAATAGAGCAACACAGATTGACTACTGGCCTAATTTTCTGGAGATTTTTGGTATTTAACATCTGTTGTAAGATCTTAGAGAAATTGTATCCTTCCTAACATAAGAAAGAAGCAGTGTCTTGGCTTTTAAGGAAACAGTCTGCAAAGCTATAGAAGATGCTAAAACAAAGAGAAACAACCTTTTTCATCCCTTCTTTCTATTAAGAAATTTTAAGATGGTTTTATCAAATCCCTCCTGTAGTGTAGACTCTTTTCCAGATGGTAGGATGGAAAAGGATCTGCTGCAGATCCTGGGGAGAGGGAAGAGGAAGGGGCATTTAGGAACAGGTCGTAAAAATCACAGTCTACAACTTCATGCGGGGAAGATGAGCGACAGGTACTGATCTCTTCTCTGTGGTGACCAGCGACAGGACTCGAGAGAATGGCCTGAAGTTGTGTCCGGGGATGTTTAGATTGGATATTAGAAATAGGTTCTTCACTCAGTAGGTGGTTGAGTGCTGGAACAGGCTCTCCAGGGCAGTGGTCACAGCCTGACAGAGTTCAAGAAGAATTTGGATGATGTTCTCAGACACATGGTGTGACCCTTAGGATGATCCTATGCAGGGCCAGGAGAAGGACTAGATGATCCTTTTGGGTCCCTTCCAATTCAGCATATTCTGTGATTCTGTGAAAATGAAGGGCACCTTGTCCTCTAGGAAAGAAGAGCCAGCTGCTGGCTGTTTTTGCAATGCTCTACTCCTCTGTGGCAGCAGAATCTACAAGCAAGGCTGAAGGCACGCTACAGGTGTTCCACATCTCTCCTGTAGTCCACTGCTCTTGTTTTCTACCTCACTAGAGATGGGCTGGGATGTTCATCCAAGGAGTGTACATTACAATCCAGTGGAGGGACAGTTCTGCCCTTCAGAGGCCTGTGACTATTGTCATTTTTTGGAAGGTCTGTGCAACTCCAACTTTGTGCATTCCCTCACACAAAAATCAGTGTCCAATTCCTGACATCAGTGTTCAGCCTACTGATGAAGGGAAAGGTTATTTGTCCCTGTGGTTTGGGTTGTTAGTCTGGTACCAAATCTAGGCAGGTTTAATTCCTTTAAATGACGAAAGAGAAATCTTCCCAGCTGGACTTTTAGTGAATGTTAATATTTGGGAGAGAATATACTACTGACTAACAAGTTGTCTTTGTCAGGTTCTCTATGCATGACAAACCCTGTTTTGTATTATTGCCACTGATAATTAGGCTGTTCCAGGGAAGAGATACATGCACAGAAGCACTTTGCAATGCACCTCAAAAGCAGTAAGATAATTCCCAGTTACCTAATTAACTAAATACAACTTTTTTGTGTGTGCGTAGTCATTGTAGCACTCTTCTTTCTAAAATTCACATTTGCTTTTATGTGATCTCATATACAATTTAATTTCCCATACCAAAAAGAAAAATAATAAATTTCAGGATATTACATAGAGTTCCCAGTGTTAATAATTAAAAGAAAATTGAAGTAAGATTAAAAAAATATGTTTCATGAACTGCATCTCCTTACAAAGAAAAGTCAATCAGAAAATGTTTTAAAGTGTATGCTACATAATCAAAATGATTAATAGCAAGGCATGAGAGTGCTACCTTCAATCTCACAAGTGTGTATAAGTACAATTAAAAAATCTTGGTAACCTTTGGAAATCTTAAGTTCTTTTAGCCAAAACTTGCACTCAAAATAACTTGAATAAAGTGATTATTTTAAAGATGTTTCCATCAGCTATTCAGGGACTAAAACTTGTGAAGTATTCTTTGAAACTAATTTCATGTTTTATCACATCAGACTCATGCTGACTCTTTATGTGATGAAGGTTGCGCATCTGATTTCTAGAATCAGATATTTGTTGTCAGAGCTCTTCTTTTGGATAGTCTCCAAGATCAGCTGGAGAATATCTGCGGTCTAATAGTTTTTAACAAGATATTTCCCCTATTCCTCCAAGTACCTTCCGCTACTACTGTGAAGTAGGATTTTTGCAAATAAATTGGTTCTTGTTATTCTTATCCAGTGAAAAAAGACCCTGGGATAAAAAAAGCTATACCATATCATTGAATTAATTTTTTGGTTTTTTTTTCTTTTGAAGTCTAGAGAGTTGAACACTGATATTCTTATATATGTCTCTGAAAATTGCTTGGGACCATTTGTCCTTATGAGGACACACATCTTACTGGAGTCTTTTGCTACCTGGAGTTCCTTAGGGACATGAAGGAATGGTTATCTCCAGTCTGATGGCTACAAGGCTCAACATGTGGCTTTACTCCTGGGTATATCGACTAAAGGAAAGATTGCCAAGTACTTGTAGCCCTCTGCCAAATTTTCCATGTGCAGAAATATTTGACAACAGTCACCCAAGTATCAGGTGTCAGACTTTCATAGCAAAGCTGCAACTCCTAGGTGTTGAGTACCTAGGAGTTTCATTCGCTTAACTTCTTAGGAAGTTAATGAAAGACTGAATAGCTGAAGTAACGATAAGCTACAGGCACAGGTTAGGCAAGGCAGGTTAGTTCAGTGAAAATGAGACACAGAAAATGGAAAACACAATTTACCCTGTGAAAAAATAATTTCAACTGAAATTTCTCTCAGAACAATAGAAACACAAGTGTAAGAAGTAAATCTCATCAGGTCAGAGGATATTTCTTATCTGAAAACTTAAGAGGACACGTGATGGGAATCTCTCGGGACCAAGGCCACCCGTATCTGGGTCACCTACTCTCTTTCCAGACTGTCTGCCAGGATGAAGTCACAATACTCAGTGTTGAAACAGAAAGAGTAAGACCTGCAATGGAAGTTGGATTGCAAATACCTGTAGATTATTATAAATCACAGTAAGTGATCATGTGGCTGAAGAGAAGAATGACCTGAAAAAGAGAGTTTAAGCAAAATCTGACAATTCCAAATCAGTGTTTTCTTGAGAACTTTTGTGTCTGCTACATAGATTATGATCTTTTAGGATGGGATTATCCAAGTATTTCCCCTGTTTCCTAGGTTTGAAATTTAGATCCACTGTCTTCATCACGTACACTCTAAAATGTTCTTAATAGGTTTCTTGTATGTAGTGATGGTAATTGTGAGTTATTAATGAAGACTATTTTATTCTCCTTCTCATTCCAGCACTGACTTACTGAATCACTTAACGCAAATAATTCACTCTTCACCTCAGCCTAGAGATTATAAAGTCAAAAAGCACCTAGTAAGCAGTGCACTGTTGTATTACTGGAAACATGTGTTGTTCAGTTAATGGGTTTAGTTTCTGTGTATAGCTGATGCATGTAGTACTTCAGAGTAGTCTTTTGCATAGCATAGCAAAGAAGAAATAAAATGGGGTCAGCCAATAGACCTTCTTAGTATCGCCTTTCTCATCTTCTTGGGTTTAACCCTCTCAGCCAAATCATCTGCAAAGTATCAGTTGTAGAGCGACACCATCAAAAAAATGACCCAGTACAGGTGCACAAGCATGTAAGAGCACTGATCACAATCAGTCAAGAGGCAGACAGATCTGACATTTGCTGAGAGCATCCCTATATTTTGTTGAGTTGTCATGCCTTGTTGCATACTTAATGAGAATGAGCCCCTTATATGCCAATTTTGCATTACAAATGTTGTTTTCCTGGGACTGTCAGCTGCAAATAGCTTGTGGCAATACATCTTCCATGCAGCAAATAAACATATACAACATTATAGCATACCCATGTTATTGCCACAACTGTAAACAGCTAATAAAAGGAATGTATTTACTGTGCCTTAGAGTCATTCACTCCAGTAATATATTTTCCATTTTCAAGCCTTTTGACTTTATGGAACATTTGGCATAATTTCATTGTATCATCATTGTTTTACTGTGTCATAATTTAAACAAAAAGTATGCTATATACCTGCACATGTAGTCATCCCCACAGATCAGGATATTTCTGTGACCAGTAGGTGTATCATGTAAAATCTCAAAGACTATGGAAGTATTTTATGTGCTAGGAATACTCATCAACCCCATGATCAGGTAGAACAATGATGTCATCAGATGCTTCTGGTAGCATCTGGGTATGGAGTAAACCAGTGCTCTTCTCCACATCAAAAAGCATAGATGGATCTTCGTGGAAATCTGTCTTCCTGTTGACAGATGTGGTGGGACACAGAGCTTGATGACACTCAAAGATGGTTTTGGTGTGGGCTTGCTGGTATTTTGAGGACAGAAAAACACTTAATTATAGAAAAGTTTTATCTCATGGATGTTGCTGAACTGTTAGCACTAGAAAAAAAATCAAATCATGCTTTCAAGAAATTTCTCAGGAATTCAGCTGAGCTGTGTCTCTCCCTTCAGAGATGAGTAGCAAGAACTAGATCCAGAAAAGATTTCCTCTATCAATGAATACCAGCTACTGTTTGCTGACATATTCTCTTTCAAAAGCATACTTCGTTGGTGGTCCTTTATCACCAAGTTTTAACTGAATATTCTTTGTGGTCTGTTTTAACAACTAATTCCCCAACTACTATTACTGTTCTAGAGTCCATAACTCCTCTTGCTCTCTTGGTTTTATTGTCCTCATTTAGTCAGAGAGAGCAATTGTAGCCTTCTCAACTTTCTGCTTGGCAGAACAATGTAAACTCTCTTTGTCTGGCCTCATAATGTGCCTCTTTGTGCCCTTTTGTCCTGGAAACTATTCTGGTTTTTTCCCAGTTTGAATTGATCTATTCTAGGTTAACAGAAACTGCACACAGTGTTTCAAACAATATATAAACCCGCTATAGTAGCACAAGTACTCAGTTATATGTATCAGAAACATCTTGATGGAGTAATTTCAGGAGTGAATCTGCATGAGGTTTGAGGGTCATTGTGTTTGTGTATAACTTGTTAAAGAGAATTCTATATCTTTGTTACATAACTTCGAATTAATGGGCCCACATCTTGTAGAAGAAATCTGTTTTCTGAGTTTTAAATGCTGTTTCATTTTTCCCTTCTTATTCTGCAGTACTGCAAACTTTTTCACCCGCTGGAGGATATCTTCTTCTGCCTTAGCCTATTTTTTCTCCAGTTTCTCAAATTATATCTTTGATCCTCTGTCTGACTTTCATTCTCAGGAATTCTCAGGAATTTATCAGATAAATAACTCCCGTAATATATTCAGAGGGTAGCAAACATGCCTCCCCTAGTTAATCTCCCTGTTGTCATCTCAACCATTGTCTTATTTGCCATCGGCACCTTCTCCCTCTTGATTACTGTCAAAAAAAACTAAAGGACCAACATACGATAAATTTATTTCTTTACTGGCTCCCACTGCACCCCTCAGTACAGGTTAAATGTATCCTGGCCTTTTCAGTTTGATGTCCAAGTTGCAGGTAAATTGCATTCTTCCTTCTAGTGCCTTTCATGAGTGATATAAACAGCAGGTTGGGTAAACCTGATGAAGCTAAGTTTGCACCATGTATTTTCTTCACACATGACTTGCAACACTATTTTATAATGCAGAAGTATTACCTGCTGCTGAGGAATTTTAACTGCATCTCCTAACTAAGCTAGTGGCAAATTGAAAACTAATAAGTTGTATTTTGCATATCAAATGCTGCTCTGGGGACAAGCTAACCTTGACACCTACTAGATTGCAACTTCCTGCTCAGTAAAAGAGAAGTAATAAAAAAATCATGATAGCTCATTACATAAAAGAAGAAAATCATCACCCAAAGGAGAATAAATGCTATGTTATTACACAGTAATTGTGAAGGGATCTTAACATTTTTGTTCATGAAAATATTAAATGTTTTTCAATGCTATCTGTAATAAAGGAAGCAAAATGATTCAGTATGTTTTAGCATTCAGTATCTACAAAACTGAAGCTATCAACATAGACAGTAGAACCATATTACTGTGCAGGTTTTTTTTCTGTCAAGCAAAAAAATAATGTTCACAGATTTCTGTGGATCTATCCTCACAGTGTGTCAAAATGGCATCCCTTTGCCCTCTGTTTCTGTGTTAAAACAATATATACAACTTTATTTAACATGTTGATGAGCAGTGTCTGTCTTTTAGGATAAATATGTTTCAGAGCACTGAAACCAGAGCATTCCCATTTTCCATGTTTCAGAAACTTTTGTCTTAATCTTCATTAATATTGTACTTCAACCCTGTCACTGGTGAAATATGGACAACTTGTACTTCAGCCCAGGAAAGGAGAGCAAAAAGCTTCAGTATTTGAAACTATCAAGGTATATTTTTCATACAATTATCTTGAAAACGAAGCCATTTCATTGTAATTTAAGTAGCATTTATATAAATTAGGCACATGTGACATTTCTAATTAGGTATACTTTAATGGTTAAATCAAGAGTTTTTAAAATTATAATTGGGCTAGTTGTAAAATTTCAAGGTCTGTGACTTTAAAATTGAATTGCTCTTTGACTTATGTAAAAGAATAGATTGTTAAGCAAGTGCCTCACAGGAGAGCAGCAGTCTAGAATATTATGATTTGAATTAGTTTTTCAAAGGAATTTAGAGTAGACAATCTGTCCTATGATCTTTTTTTGCACACTAAAAGTATGAGTCACAAGTCATGCTATGATAGCATTTTGAGAATACAGTGATTTAATTAACAGCTGGAATTGTAGAATTCCACGTGTGAGGAAAGTAGTGCATTAATAGTACTCTGTGCAGATGCTCTAATGGAACCAAGATATTCTCCACTGGAAGCTATTTTTTTAATTATATAGCTGCTTGTTGCAGATGCAGTATGGTCTTTATAAAACCAGAACATGAAACTAGGAACATCAAGAAAATTATAACATCACTTGGTTTGTTGCCAATATAATTGTTAGCAAGGCCCCCCCTGCCCCCATCATATATTAGTTCCTGTCACTGGGCTGTGCACAGGACACTTGTACTTCAAGTTCACTTTTGAGTGAACACCTCCAGGTTCAATGTGATGAATTCTCCCTCCACACCAGCCCCAGCAGCAGGTCCAGGTGCAGTTCCGCTCTCTTAGACTCTTGTAGACAGAGGTAAAAGCAAGAGCAGGGCGTTCCACGTCTCACTGCCAGTATAACCCTGTTGGAGTACACACCCTTGAGAGGACATGAGTCACACATCTGTGAACGTGCTCCATTGCCAAAGGTATTCTGTCGGCTGATGACCCCTGTACAGAAACATTAAGACTTGTGGAATATAGGAATAGGCTCTGCAATGTTGCAGCAAATATGTTTGTCACAGCTCGGTAATACAGCAAGGAAAGGACAGGTTTTAAGTCATTTCTCCCAGCGCAAATGATTTACTTGTGGTTATGTGGGAGATAGTCCCTTTGTGGTTTCAGCATGGTAAAAGGCCAGGTATTAGAACTGTATGCATTGGGTCATGTAAAAGCACAGGTTGTTAAGTGAGTGCCTCGTAGGAGACAAGCACTTTAGGATATAATGATTCAGAGTAGTTTCGTTGAGGAATTTAGAATAAGCAAGCTGTCCTCTGATCTTTCTTTGAACATCAAAAGTATGAGTCACTTATACTGGGGACATGTGGCTGCCTTCTAAAGAATGACTGATTAGACAAATTTCAGCCTGGGAGAGAAAAAACTGAGAAAACACGTTGAGTGATGAGCCATTTGGAGGACAGGGCAGCATTCCTGCTTCCAACACAAAAATGGAACCATTCAGTGATCCTGGGATGAGCCACGCTCAGACCAAATGAAGGCTATTCTTCCTGTTAAAAGCATCTGAATTTAGGAAGCCACTGCTAAAAGACGCCAGAACTGTTGGCATTTTGCACAGTTTCAAGACGGTTCATGGAGAATAAGCCTCAATACTCAATACATAGAAATTTTATCTGGCCAAGGGAGCTCCTGAACAGGGAATGTTTGGACACTGGAGGAAATGTGGCACTGTGTGCTTTCCCCCTGTCCTTGGTATCCACTTTTGGATACAGTCAGAGTTGCCTGTGCCAGTCAAACCTTTGATTTGGAACTGTTTAAGTTGTTCTAGGGTTTTACCATATTTTAGAGTAGGGTTTGCCCACAATTTCTAGTTTTGGCTACTTCTCTGATGGTCAGTTAAGCAAGTTAAAATATACCAGTGGCTTCACTGAGGAAGGAAAATGCGAACCCTTATTGGAGAGTATGTGAAACAAACCAATTCAGCATTCCACTTTCTCTATAGTCTCGTTATCATTCAAACTTTGAGCTTGGTTTTAATTAATGTTATTTAATTGCCATCTCAGGAAAAATTTCTCACAGTCTCAATTAGAAGTTTACTGGAACTCCCAGCACAAGTTGAGCAAAAGATTAAGCTTGGGAAATGTAACTCAATAAATCTAGCCCAAAGTTGTAATAGAAGCTGTCTCACTCTGAGCCTTGGTTCCACTTTCCTGATCATCCAGGTTGTGCTGCAATCTCCTGAACTAGCATTGCTTTAGCTTTTGTGAATCTGCCAACACTGATATTTATGATTCTCTTAAAAAAAATATATAAATACACAAAATGAAGTGTTCAGTGTTGGTCAATTAGGTATTCCCATTTAAACTGTCTGTTGTGTTTGACTACCCTAGATGGACCTCTCAGATTAATTTGATCTATGTTCACTGTCTCTTCTTTCAGAGTTGTTTCTGACAGCATAAGTATGTTGATTTCTCTGTATGCTACTGATCTCTCTCAGGATTCACCAAATAATTAATACCATCATCTGTTTAGTATGCAAATACTAAAACCGTGCCGTCCTCAGAATACCATTTGGATATGAGAAAAAATAGGCTACAGTTTGCCTCTAATCAGATGTGGCACTCAGTTCAAGCTTGTTTTGACATGGTTTTTCTACTTCTTTTTTTTTTTTCTTTTTCTTGTAAAAAGGAAGATGACAGTGGCCTAGGTGCAATTAAACACTAGCTCTGAGGCTTACAAGATGTGTCCTTTATCTTCTTTATTCAGGGAAGGAAAAGTTATTTTAGATTATTAGAAAATAGGATATGTTGATGTTTTACCATATAATGTACAACAGAGTGTATATTGCACTATTGCAATATTTCATATTGCAGCCATCAGACACTCTCGGTTATGAATGTGCAACTCCATCACTATAGAAGTGTGTGTGGTCTGCATAACAAATACTCGTTCAAAGTATATTAAGCAATTGTTTTAAAAGTTTACAATTACAGTTGCAGACCAGAATTGTTGAAGGTTACCCTTCAGCAGTCATGTAGGGGAGAAGAGCGGCACCGCTACTTTATAAATAGGAGATAACTATTCTAGTGCTGTGGCAAGCCTTGACTTTTTAATACCTATCACTATAACATCCCAGTGATTTATGTGCACGTTTTGTTGGTATTACTTTATTTCTAAGATTTGGAAGTGCTGCAGCAAAGGTAAATAACAAAGCAGGATGATCATCACAATACTGAAAAGCTATACATTGTGAAAAATACTGTGTTATCACTTGAGAAAATTTGTGGTCATACAACTACAATATCATAATGTCTTCATCTTACGTTTGCAGAATCTTTGCCCAAAGATCCCAAGGTTCTCGTATACTCATGAAACCTAACTTACGCTTTCTTTTCCAATGGATGAGCCTTTGCTTCTTTCCCAGTGATGTGAAAGACACTGATGAAACTGTCTGCAACATTTGCTAAAGCTGTAAGTGGAAGACTCTGCAGCACCCAGTAGTTTGTTGCATTTTATTTTTTTGATGTCTTAGAATGAAAATCTACAGTGTGTCAAAGGGTCTGTCAAAATTCTGTTAGATTGGCTACAAACCCAATATTAACTCCAAAAAAGTGTGAGTTCCATTGCAAGACTCATGTAGCCTTGTTCAAGAACACACTTCACTTTCACTTCAAAAGTTTGAGCCATCAGTTTTTTACACAAAAATACCGCTTGCCTTGCAAAATCAGGAATTTTTGTTAGAGGTGGTTAGCTATGCTTTGATAGTGTGGTTTCCACTGGAAAATTCAGATTCATTGTAATAGTGATGAAGATAAATCTGTACTAATGAAAGTCCAAAGATCCTGGAAAATTACCTTGGTTTTTGCAAATTGGGTGCATGATTCCTCTAAAATATGAAGAAAATCTCTGAAGGAATTTTACAGACCATTTTTAAATGTAGTCATAATAACCAGTTACAGTTAAAACTACAGAAATATCTGAATTATAAGACTATCAGAAATATCTGAACAATGCATATTTAAGCACTGGAGTATGAATTTAAAAAAAAAAAAAACCAGTCCCTTTGGAGGCCATTTTTTTTCATATTTAAGTTTATATGAATTTTTAAGTTTATATGGGAAATTAATTGACTCCAGGATAATGGAGTAGGTTTGAGATTAAAAGGAGCTGGAATTTGTTGAATTGGTAATAAGGTCAGATCATCGAAATGTTACAGATCAAAGTCCAAACTCGAGTGGTGTCTGTGCAGACTGCAGTTCATAACTTCTTGAGCTGTGCTCTTCCATTAAGGATAGTAATAGAGTTAGAAGGCATTTGGGTAAGTCTGCTGTCAGTAGTTGATAGAAATTGTTTAATGCTACTTGTGTCTGCAGAAAAAGCTCTCTGGAAGACTGAAGACTCATTATAAGCTAATATTTGGGGAAAGAATATTTGAGCACTATGAGAATCTGTAAAATAAATTTTCAGTCTTTGAGTTTCTCTGTTCCAGGAAAGAGCATCATGCTAGATGATGCTAATTCATGAGGTTAAATGACTTTGTTTTTTAATATACTTTAGGAAAAAAAAAAAAATTATATGTATTAAAGTTGGCCATGTTATCACTATATGGTCAGTCCCAGTACTAAAATAAATTTAACAGCATTTAGTTAATCCATGTAATTATATTTGGCCTTTCCAGCTCGTGAGCTCACTGGAAGAATATGACTACATTTTTGTTATAATTCTAAGGTTAAATTTCTCGTTATTTCTACTAAAAAGAAAGACAATATTTTATAATTTTTCTACCATACTAAGAACAATATGTCATCTTCTAAGATGATTCAGAAAAGGCATTTTTCTACATTATATCTTCACATGAGAAAATTGGGAAGCAATATACAGATTATTCTGCAATTCATGAAAAGCATGTTGCTGGAGAATTTTACTAACAGTTGCTGTAAACTCAGACTTGATGGCAAATATTTCTTTGAATAAGGCACTCATATGGGAAGAAATCAGGCAAATAATAAGGCACAGCACAGCATTTTTGGTCTAATTGGTTTACCTCCACGGACGTAGCCACTCATCAGTGTTTATCAGACAAAACCTTTCTGCAGTGTTACAAAAGCAGATCTGTTCCATATCTGCTGGACTGCTACTTCTAGGTTTTTGCCCTTTGCTTCCTTCCAGGTATGTTTTGGTCTATTTGCTGTTTCCTATTTTTCTTGAAGACATTGTTGGGCATCTTAATTTTTTCTACTTAACCACTTAAAAATAATATCCAGTCAAAACTGAAAAATGCACTTTACTTGTAATGAGAAGAAACAGGTTAAGAAGACAATTTGTGCATGTTGTTTCCCTAAAATACAGGAGAGCTTCATTTCCAGAGAAGCTTCTCTAAAGTGGAATATCCATTAAAACTGAAAGAATATTGTTCTATCCCATGGTCTTGGCATGTACTACTGAAAGGACCAGGAGTTAGGGATAGAGTTGTAGATACATTTCTGGTGCAGAGCATAGAATCATTAAGGCTGGAAAAGACCTTCAAGGCCATGAAGTCCAACCATGAACCTACCACCATCAGCATGTTCACTATTAAACCATGTCCTTATGTGTCATAGCCACATGTTTTCTGAACAGTTCCAGGGAGGAATTCTATTACTTCCCTGAGCAGCCTGTTCCAATGATTGACAATCCTTTCTGTGAAGAAATTCTTCCTAATATCTAATCTAAACCTCCCCTAGTGCACCTTGAGGTCATTGAACACATCAGTTGCTCTCCCTAGTATTTGAAAGTGACTGCTGCATACATCAGCATTTGATTAAGATATTGCCCTAAGTAGATCATTCTTATATACCAAATGATCTACACATAAAAATAAAACTTTCTTAATAACCTTTTGGTATTTTAGCATCAGCTAATTTTCTGCTGAGGAGAGCAGAATGTGATTAAGGCAACGGAAAACATTTTATGGAGTGACAGGTGGTCATGAAATTATATTAGCATTTAAATGACGAAAATGGAACCTTTTCTTTCTTGGTCTGAGAATGTCAGAAAGTGAAGAATCAGGATTCCTCCTCTCCTCCCATTCCCCATGGGTTATATTTTACTTTAAAAACAGCTGTTAATTTTGTGTCACAAATTATGAAGAATTTAAAAGAGAGTGTCATGACTCACTGTAGATACTACTAGAAAACATTTTCCATCTGTGTGGCATATTTTAAAAAAACCCTCGGCCACTTTGAGAGCCAGCTTCGGGAACTTAATCTGATGTTTTTCTTCTCTTGTTAACTAAGAATCAGCTCTAGGGAGTGTTGAGATCACTGTGGTATTTATTTTAAGTGAGTGATTGAATGATTCCTGAGCTGCTCTTCCAGAAAATGAAGCAAACCTCTGCTTTAGAGGTCACCTCTAATTAGAGATCAAAAAATAACTGCGGATAACTTCATCAAAAATATAAATAACTAATCAGTACGAGTCCGGTGGCTTTGTCTTATAATTAGTCCTGTACAAAGCCTCCTTGAAGTCAGATGACAGTTAGGTCTCCTGCCTCAAACTTCACAAATGAACCAATAGTTTCAAGCTGATGCTCCCTTTGAACTGCTCTCCCAGGATAAATTACTGATGGCCTAAATGTTACATTTACATTTATTATTCTCCATTACCAAGAACATGTGAAGCTGCAAAAGATTAAAGCAGCAATTACTGAAGTTAGAACATTGGAAATGAAGTTCAAACACCAGAAATGAATGTTTAGGAAAACAGAAAAGACAATCACCTGAGGCCAGTTTTAACTAAATAAAACCAGTGGCTTCTACTGCATCAAAGAGAACATTTACAGATGACCATTTCTGTGTTTGTGATTTTTTGGATGAGCTACCAGCAGCTTGTGCAGCTGGGTTTGGATGCAGTCTGAATAAGGCCTTGGTGTTCAGAAGGTTGGCCATGATTCCTGAGCTTTGGTAATCTCAGACTTCAAGGGAGTTAACAGTATGGGAAGGAATAAACATGTCCTAGCAGTTGCTCTTTAAAAAACATTTCAGAAGCATTACTGAAGTTCTTGATTTGCCTTTTTTTTAAAAAAAAAATAAATTATTTTGACTTGATTATCTTTCTGATTTTTGTTTTCTCTGTTTCTCTATTTTTCTGTTTTCTTCAGTTCTTGGGTTTGTTACTCTTGATAGAGTAAATGCATTTCGCTGAATCCAAATCAGTTTAATTGGGATTTCTCAAATTTGGAAGGAGAGAGTGAAAACAAGAGATGTTCTGAGAAAGAGCAGACAATTGTTTGGAGTATGTTTGGATCTCTTTGGACTGTAAGCCATCCCTGTGCCATCTTGTTTGCATCTGCATTGAGAAGAAATGCATCTAGGCTCTATGTCTTGAATGCAACATATCCGGGCACGCACTGCACTCAGTCTTTCTCCAAGGGGAAAATGCACCGTGATGACAAGTGTAAATGTCTGCTCAACTTTCTCCAAACATTCTGGGGCTCTAAAAACTCAGCAGAAAATACATTTCTGCTTTTGTAGAGAGCAGCTGTGTGGGGGGAGAAGAGCAGTTCCTATGACTTGGGCCCATGAACAGAAAATGGACTCATGTGATGCCTGTGCATGGCCGGTTGTCTGCTCCATCCACACACTGATGTTGGCTTGCACAGCAGCCACTAATGAGATTGTTTTTCAAACACTTCTCTTTGCCTGTAAAATGATGAAATTAAGCTCCTGTAGTTATTAAGAGTTAAAAGTAATGATTTGATTGTACTCTGCACTGTAGTAGCAGGCACAGCAGAATATTGATCTGCACTCTGTGTCATGCTATATTTACAATACGGCCTGATCGATGTGCTATTTCTGAACCCACAGTCCTTGTATGTATGAAATTGGGGTATTTTACCGTAAGACTAATGCACATGAACAAATCACAACAGTATAGTGTAGGGTACTGTACACAAGCTAGATCAAGCAAAGAAATGGTCAGCTTTGTACCTTTTCTCTTTTTTTTAAAATGGTCTTGCAATTTTTATTTGTTTGTTTTATGTCCAGTAAACAGAAACATAAATGTGACTGTGATTTTATAAATGCATTGAAAGAGACATACCTTATCACACAAACCTTACAGTAAATGTTGACAGACAAAAGCATGAGCAAAGCAATGACAACTATGAAATGGCCTTTCTCAGATTACCTGGAAGGTCAGCTACAACTTTGATGCCAGACCACCTTCCTAATCCAGGGTATGAATCTATTTTTTTTATTTAATCACAGAGTGATGTAAGTGGAAGGTCTTCGGTTTTGCTAAGATACCTCAAGAGAATAATTTGAGAATATCAGAGGAGTTAAAATAACGCTATGCTGAAACAATGAAAAAAAAAGTTTTGTTTATTATTATTATTATTGGGTATTTTCTCTTTAAGGGAATAAAGTGCTATCGCCCTCACTCCTGTGCCACTGTAACAGCTGCTTGAGAAACTCAGTCTCTGAAGGACTGTCAATGAAGGCCAGAAATAAGAATTTAACAAAGACAATATATTGCTATTGAGGGTCATGTTTGCACCTAGCACGCTATATAGATATGGATGTTCCCCAAAAGAGGTAACAGAGTGATTGAAGAGTGTATTTCAGTTGGTCTCCGCTCCAGTTCTAATAGGTAGGAAAAGAGATTGAGGCTAACAATGATGCACTGAAGGAAAGTCTTCTGGGGACTCTTTTAAAAATTGATTTTGAGAGTAAATCCCAATGTGTGTATAAATATGTCTGTTCCTAGCTCATCTGTCTTCCATTAGTTTCACTTATATGAGTTTCAGTCAGTCTGGTTTATTGTTATGTTGAACAAATAATAATAGTATTAAGGTGTCAATTTGAGTTTATAAAATGTACTGCAACTTTTGAAACATATTTTAATTTTCTGAATAGCCGAAGCCATCTTTTGTGACTCTCTGGCTGTAAGCATATTTTCTTATTAAAAATCTCCACCTACTTCTAATGAACTCACTTAAAATTGCAATTCCAGGAGGTAATCAAGACATTAACATGATAAAATGTAACTTGCTTAAAACACTATCAGCTTCAGCAGTCAATTCAGACCCTCCCATTTTATAACAGAGCAATGCTGTTCTGTTGTTCAGTATAGAGAATGATAGTTGTGCTTTGTACAGGGAGTAAACATGGGAAAACAGCATTAAGAAAGCCTAACTATGATTATGAGGAAACTACCCTGAGCTTGGTTGTATGTCACCTGGGAGTTAATGGGTAGAAGTTTTTTGTTTGTTTAAGTGCTGCAGAACATTGTACTGCTTTTTAATTACTTGCAATTATGCATGGTGTCATAAAGACAAAAAAATACCCGTGACAGTTAAAACTTGCTCTTTTCATTGATTGAGGTTAGCATCAGGAAACAAAGAAAATACCTTGGAAGCAGTTCCATGTCTTCGTGTTGAAAACATGTTTCCAAATTTCAGAAGACAAATGGATTCTGTGATCATGAGTGAATTCCTGCTGACCACAAAAACTGCATGTGATAAATCTGATCCAAAGGGAGGTTTTCTGATTAGAAGAGAACTGCCAAACACATGAAGAAATCCAGATGTTTGGGTGGGACAAGTGGTGTTGGAAGGCACTTGAGTTTTTTTCATTAGAACTGTGGTGTGAAAGTTATATCTAATGCCATGTTCCTGTGTTCAGGGCAAGTGTGCAGGTTCTTGTTTATGCTGCTTGAAGTTGGCAACTAAATCCTAATTTCTTACAAACTATGTCAAAATCTAAAGAAAAGTAAGAAGCTTTTATAGGCACCTCTGTTTTTTTGTTCTGGCACACAATTCAAGGTAAACATCCCAAGAATGAACATGCAGAACACAACTCAAATTTGCAAGGAACTCAGAGGCAAGTGGAGTGTATTTAAAAGATTATTTAAGCTATTGCTCTAAAATGTGGAAGCTGTTGAGAAACAAGCTCCCTCTGAGTAGCAAGGTTTTGTTTCGGTGTGGCTAATGAGCCTTTTTTCTGAAATAAAAATGAAAAGCTTCCGCAATAACCTAGCTGTAGGAACTGAACTTTGCCAAACAAATGTGCATGAACTAAAAGGATTTAGAAGAGGAGGTATGAAATATTTCAGAAGAAAACACGTAGAAATGAAGAGTTGTGGATGTTTACATTCTTAAACACTCTTTTTCCTAAATCACCCAAATTACTCTCTCAGACATTAAGAGAAGCCTGCAGATAACAGAAGTGTTACCGTATAAACTGCAAATTGCAGGTAACACAAACTGTAAACTACCTGGCTCCAAAGTTAATCAAAGACATGTTTTTTCATATTTATCAGTGTTTATTTTATTGTCTGTTGTATTTGCAGAACAGTATCACTGTACATAAGTTATACAAGAAGAAGATAGGCTAAATTTTGCTCAGTTTAAGGAATTGATTCAATTAATGTTAGCAGGACTGCTTGAGCAAATAAAGAAGGCAGTGGTTGACACCGAAAGTCTTTACAAACAATTCTAAATGGTGTATGGGGTAGTACCCCAGCTGGGATAAATCACTATTTCCATTAGCAGTGTCTTCAGTGGGTTTATGCGGGTTTATGCTGATTTATTCTTAGAGGTTCTGGCTTTCTGCATCTGTAGTTAGTTCAGTAAAATGAGGATTTTTTCCAGTATTTCAAAATTTTTGTTTGTTTTGCAAGAACTGTACTAGAATTTAGACAGATCTGTGGAACCTGTAGTTCTGTAAAATATTTCTATGCAACTGTAAAAAGATTAGGAATTTCAGTACTTAGGCCACAGATATATGAATTTATGTATGTATATATCTATGTGTATGCATGGGTTGAAATTTACCTTTTCACAGTTAGAAAGAGCTCAAATGCCTGCTTCTACAGGCCCTAGCCAAAGACTTTTAATTGACATAACTCTATTTATAACCATCTTCTTTCATTAATCAAACATAGACTTAAATAACCCTTCATAAAAGACATAGTGTCCTGAATTATTGAAACTACAGAATACATCATATTCTGAGTACAGAGTACTTATAGCATCAGAATTACAGCAATGTGCATGCATATGTGTGTGCCTTTTCCTACCTCATCATGCCTCTATTTGAGATGCTTTGAAATTGCTTGGCATCAAAGATAATGCCATTTGGATGAAGTTCAGGAACTTTTTTGCACTGAATTGTCTAGAGCACTGATATTATCTAGAGCTTGGCATAAGCACAGTCCTAACAGTTTGAGCAGCACTGAATGTAAAGGCCTTGACAGTACTGTGATGTGCACAGCTTCCTATAGTTCTCCGGAGGAAAAACAGTCTGTACTGTGTACTGTTATCCTCAGTGCCACTTAGTCCTCTTTATAGCTTTTAAAAAACTCTGTCAGATCTAAGACTTCAATTATGATTTGGGTTTTCTCCTGGTCTTGTAATCTGCATCTTGTGCCTATTCCTTTCTCCGAGGATTCAAAGAGTTGATTGAAAATTGCTTGGAGGGTACAAGTGTTAACTTTTCCACAAGATACTGAACTGGCCTCTAAATTCAGGTGCTTTATTGCAGAAAAGGTCAAAAGCCAAATGAAACCATTTTAGTTTTGACAGCTTTCAAGAATCACTTTCTGAAATAGAAAGTAATTTATATTTTTTCCCACTTTGATTAAATCTTTCCCTGATGGCATGTATTTTGCTGTGTCTTTTTAAGTGAAAATATTGTTCATGGCAGAAGAGGAGCCCTTAATTTTATTTAGGTTAAACACGCCTGTGGAAAAGGGCAGATCTGAAGAGGTAGGCCCTGGGGAAAAAAAAGCTACTCACTTGTAATGGCTGGGAACAGATTAGACCCTGTAGTACTTCATTTCTTTCCCCGCACTAAAGGGTGATTGTGTAAGAAGAAATGTTTGAAGACACTCGAGCTGTTCCAGACAGCAAAGATGAGTGTCACAAGTTTGATGAAAACACAAGTGTTGGTGTATTATTCTTGCACATTTTTTAAAAGGTATGGAAAGGGTTGGAGCTAGCAGATATAATTTGGTAGGCTGGGTTTAAGTGTTTAGGGTGGGAGCTGGGGGGCTGGGCAGAGGGAAGTTTGACATAGGTGACTCTTTGATTGGGCTGCCCTGTGCTGAGGCAGGACAGCTCAGCAGCACTGATCAAAATGGGCAGCAGAAGTGACAAAAGCCCCCGGCAAGGGCTGACCTGGAGCTGAGGAGCCTCCATTGCAAATACCTCAGAAATTGCTTTGGTTTAATTTTATTAATATCAAGTTTCCAGCCTTTGAGATTACAGGTGAAATGTGAAAAGCCTTACTAATTCTGCAGACAAAACCTCCCATGCTGTGTAATTAGTGCTATAGCATTTACCAGCTAAACAGAGCAGATAAGGACACGGAGAAAAAGTAATTTACAAGTCCAAGTCTACATTCTGTCATGTCTAGAACTATTTAGTTAGAAGGAAAGCTCTCAAGAAATCTCGTTAAGTTAATGCTGCTGCTTCTCGGCAAACCTATGGTCCTATTACTGGCAGTTTTCCCAAACTGAGCTTTTGCAGAAGGAGTGACAGACAAGACTTTATCTCCCTGCTAAGCAGCAGTGGGATGCTGGGCAAAGGAAAAGGAGCTACCCATCCGTGGTGACAATCTTAATTGTGATCAGGAAGCTCTAAAAAGAGAAAAGCGATGAAGTTGCTTTTCTTTTTGGAAGGAGGGGGCACTTTCAGCTCATTTGATGTTCCTTAACTTCACAGTAAATACAGACTGCATCTTTCTCACTAAATATCTTAAAGCCTTGTGCTGCAGAGCTTTGCCCCTTTTCACCAGCTGCAGCTTCTCGTTAGGTGGTAAGAAGTCAGCCGTCCCGTGTGGTGTGTTCTGATAAGTCCCAAGATCTGTTCTTCTCTCTAAAATAAAAAATGCCATCAATCCCTCCCAGAGTGGCGCAGGGGAAGGATTCAGGGTGGACAGGAGAACACCACTGGCACAGCCTCGTGCTTTGCTGTAGGTGGATGTAATCAAAACCCTCACTGGGAAAGCCTGAGCTCCTTGTAAGCCCTTTGGTGAACTGTGCTGGTTTTGAAAAGGCAAAAAAAAAAAAGGCAAATGGAATCTGAGCCGCTTCCCTCTGCATATCAGTATCCACATTTACTGATAAATGTTTCGTGAGTGGTAGCGACAGGCACTTTCCTTTCATTCTCAGGGTATCTGTTCCTTCAACAAAACTGGTAGCAACATCAGGTGATGTTGCTCTAGATGGAGGTAAGTGCTATGTTCAGTGTGAATTTGTAGGATCCGTGTTATCAAGCAAACATAATAGTCTGCTGTTGTAATACCAAAAATCGAGTCTGATGTGGCTGTTTACAGAATGAGCAGCATGTTACTGATTGTCCTGTTGATGGCTTTGTCTTAGACTTGGTGTTAAACCACTGCATAATGTTTGTTCAGGTCTGAGCGACTAATATGAATCGAGTGATTATAAACCACACTGAGGCTGTGCACAGATTTTTAAAACCTCAACCAGAACACAGATCTTTATATCTTTTATGGATGCAGGGAATATTTTCTTTCAGTTAAAAAGGGCTAGGCTTGATAGCCCCTGTAACAGAAAGACATCAAATAACCTTTCTAACTGCCCTAATTACTTCTGTGATTTTATTAAAAATGCACTGAAGGAAAGTAACAACACCATACCCTTCAAGGAAAATTGGACATTGTTTTTTTCAGGTTACAACTGAAGACGTAACCCGAAGTAACTATTTGAAGTGTGATAGGAAAAGCGAGGTCTGCAGGTAAAAATTTACTAACTAGTCATTTTACTAGTATACACTGAATATAACTATAGGTAAGAAATATTAGCTCTGAGTTAACTTGGTGGTGTCATCCTGCCATTGCCTTAAGAAAAGAGAATGGGATGGAAAATGGTTCCTGTAAACCAACCATAGGAATTTTTTTACCATTCAGTGTTCCTTTCTAGCTTTAGATAAACCCAATATCAGAAGCAGAGTCACTTAGAGCAGCCTGAGGCACTTGGTAGGTTAAGGGAGGAGCAGGTTCAAGTCTTTGGTATGTCTCAGAGAAAAGAAAATTTAGACCTCTGACTTCTCATTGAGTGGACTATTTACTGAACTATTGCTACTTTGGGAGAAAGCTCCTCTATCCACTAGTGCAATAAAACAAGTGAAGATTCTGCTGATCGAAATTCTGTTATTTGTTCCCAGTATGACATAATTTGACAGAATTATATAATTGCTGTACTGCAAATATATATTTATAATAAACAAAAGCCATCAGAATAGCGCCCATAGCGCCACTTTGGACATAAAGTCACTAGCACATATGTACTTTATTAATGTTAATTTAGTGGTCCAGAAGGAAGTCAAATATCAGAAGAGTAAATAATAATTCCCAATCCAAATTATTGCTCATTTTAGAGTGCAATATTACTACTAAGCAGACATCTACTTCTAGAGCAAAAATATCTCTCTTGTGACTTCTTCCCTCACTCCCCCACAGATTTTTATCAGAGATACAGTGATTTCTGTTCACAGGGCATATGAGAGAGAAAACAGTATGCTTTGAGAGCAATGATCTTGTTGACCCCTATGTGAAACTACAAGTAGTAAACTGGCCCAGGACAGGGACTCGGGTGTACTTCAGGGGCAAGGAACCCTGTCTGCTGAGAAACTCCAGCATTAATACATGGTGGTGTTCAGCTCATAGTATGTTTGTGTGCTGGCTAGGCTGGGGGAGAGAGAGAAAAGAGTATTTTTTCCTCTTTTTTTTTTTAAATCACTTCTTAATACCACAGCAAATACAGGCATGGATATAAATATCACTTTAAGGAATCGGGTATTTGCAAATATAGGCACACATTATACATTTGGTCTTCACTAAGAATTTGAATATCAGATGGCAGTGGATGTGTGTAGTCCTACTGAAGGAGTCTGATATGTAGGTATTTCTAGCTTGCTGGTAATCAGGGGCGTTGCTGATGCTGGAAGCTTCTCTGCTCTTATCACACGGAAATATTTTCTGACTGCTTATTGATTAGACCAATTTATTTCAATGGCCTGTCTCCAGAGCATTAAGCATTTCCCAGAATGTGAAGAGTATCTTTAGAATATCTAAAATTTGTCAAAACATCAGTGATATGATGGTATATTTTTTAGCTAATACAGCTTTAAATCGCTTTTTCCCTAGCCTGAGATCCCACCTAAAACACCATTCAGCTTCACATAACAAAAACCTGATGAAAATTTGCAGCAACTGGTTTTAGTGCTCACTTTTTTTTTTCTTTTGCAACAGCTGAAAATTAGTTTTAGTGGACCAAGGAAAAAGACTTATTTCAGAGTCATGTAAATAGTTTTTTCTGTTGTAGTCAGACCTCTTATTTCAGTGGGAAGTTACATCTGCTGCTTCCAAATACAAAACTTTGCACAGGACTTCTCACAATGCACACCAGTTATCAAGTTCCAGGAAGCAAGTTCATCTCTTGAAGTGCAAGTTCTACGTGTTCTTTCTCCATTGTACAATGGGCCTGCTGGTGTTTAATCTGGAAGATCACCCTAATGTGGAGCTCCATCCAAAGAATGCTGTTTTACAATGTTCATCATTGACCGTAGTGCTCAATGAAGAAAGAGGAGGTTTAAATCTTCTCAAAGCCCTCAAACTGATCACAAAGAACTTAATACTGTCTGTAGCCTTTCCTGATAGGTTGTTGTTTTACAGTACTTGCAATGTATGTCTGAATAAAGTCACAAATTCTGTCCTTCTTCTTGCTAAACTGACCTTCTAGATAGGATGCCCCAGCTGGACAGAAGTTACTTGAAGTGAAGTGGCTGCAGGACAGGTGTGGGAGCACTGCCTGCACTGAAAGTGATTGAAGAAGAACAATAGGAGGATTTCTTTGAGCACTAACATTATCCTTCATCCTGCTGGCTATGCCAGCTTCTGCAGCTCATTAAGCGCAGGAAAAGACAGTATTCACCAGACGCCTGCAGAGCCAGTCAGCAGATGGGATACTTTCTCCCTGGCCCACGTGTGTATTAGGGGATGTTTTCTTGAGGAAAAATGGTCAAAAGCTGGCAATTATGCGTGATTCAAACACGAACAGATATGTTCCTGCAGCCGTGGAAATTAGTTGTGGCACAAATATTCTTCTGAATATGCATACGCCTTTTCTGTAAAGTAAAACGTTTAGAATAATGGGAAATATTGCCATTTAGTTCTGTGTTGTCAGTCCACGTTTCCTTTCAGAAATCAAAGGTGCAGACAGTGCTTATCCACAAACGAATGAAAAGCGTGTGAGTCTAGGACTTTCCAGTCCTGAAATCTGTGTCACTGGAAGTCATTTCTTCAAAGGTTTCTCTTTATAACAGAAAGGACCTAACAATTGCAGAGGTTTCTTCTCCCTTTAGGAGTGGAAAAAATGCTCTGAGGTGCTTGTGAAATATCCTCCCCCTTGTTCCCATATAACAAAGAGATTTTTTGAGTCTTTCATATACGATCTAACATATACCAAAGTTTGAGTTAGGATTCTTCTTACTCAAACATTAACAGGTCCTTAAGATGTAACCCTTGTGACATCTGTTATTCTTCTAAATCAACTTTCATGAGACTCATGGCAGGTGGAAGGTCTAATTCTGCACCTTTGTAAGTAGGACTAAGCTTACATCTGCCATATAGTTAGTTTATATAAAAGTGCATTTGTTTGTGGAGGAAGAATAAATTCTGTTTATTTGTATTTATTGTGCCCAGTTGCATAGCAATTTTTTTTTTTGAACTGGTTATTTTTAATCTAGCTCTTTACATTTGTTATGAATTAATAACCATGTTGGTTTATTTAGGAAATAATTAGAGATTTCATGATTAGCTTCTGATAGACAAATCTGATTCAGCTCTAGTTATCAGGTTGAACTAGGGCTAGTGTTAGAAGTCCATTGGTATGCAATTTAAATTGTGATTATTATGATGTCAATGGTGATGAATCTGCCTGGATAAAATAAATGTTGTATTACATAATACAAAGACAGGTGGATAATGGATTAGTACATCCACTCCCCTTCCCCTGGAGCCATGGAAGGGGATTCCAGGCTATTAATCAGAAAGGCCTTTGGCAGGGTGTTTGCTTAGAAACTGGGAGATGTATGGCAATTTGAAGCATTTCAAGACTGAATACAGATGTTTATTTCCAATTTTGTTGCTGAATTTAATCCTTTTTCTAAACACTTCAGCATTGTCAGGCGAATTATTTAAGATACTGGAAATCTGAGACTGTAGGTGCAGTACCAGAAGCTTGCCTTTGGCTCTGATTTTTATACAGAAAGTTAAATCCAACAGTGGCAGTCTGACAGATACGAAAGCACCACTGCATGTTCATATTACACAAAAAAAGCTATGTTCCGTCTTGAATATGTTAGATCTAATATGTGTACTTTGGAGATGAATGATTTAAAGATATTTTTTTACTTTTTTTTAATGGATTAAACTGTGTGAGACCAAATTGTCACTGGAGGAGAGCAGAGGTTCATGGATCAGTAATTAGTGTAGAGGAATGTGATTCAGGAGGACTCTGATTGCTTTTCATTCCTCTTCCTTTAACCTTTTCTATTTTGATTTTAGTACTTCCCTGTTGTAAAAAAATCCAGGTCTTTCTAACCTTTTGTTTCTGTGATTAATCCATGCACAGACAGCTTTGAGATCTTTGGTTTCAAAGAAAATTATCACTAAAAAACTGCTGACCAAGATCTTAAAAAGTACTTAAATGTGAAATATTCAGTCTCTTCTCTTTAATTTCATTGGAATTCTTCAAATAAGATGCTCCATTTGATAGCAATTTTTATTAAATCTGTCTTTTTCATGGAAATTAACATTAGTTTTTAGCATTTTAAGTGTTTGAACCAGGAATATTTTAAAATATGTAATCTTATTTGTACATTGTACATATTACAATGGTTATTTAGGACATATCTGTGGGCTTATGGGTAGGTTCATCCGTCCTACTTTGATTATCCAGGATGTTAGAGAGAAAAGAAGTTTGAGATCACATAAGGACTCAAGTTTGGAGTGTCAGACTCCCAAATTTGGCATCTTCAGATTAGCCTGCTATTAATTAAAGAAATTAGACCCTTGTACAGAGTAAATTTTCCTTCCTCCTTTCTAACATAACAAGCAGTGCACGGCAGCGACTCCCAGTGATTAAGGATTCATCTGTGATAGCAGACGTCTCACTTTATAACTACCTGCCTATGCCTCTTGCTTTTTAAGCAATTCTCCCATAGATCCACTTTCTAGCAGCTCTTGGCAAACACCACAACAACTCTTATCTCATTCAGGACTTTGTTATTCCTATCGTACCCAGACTGTGTTTATGATGGCAGTGTCATCCAAACCCCTCAGAACCACCCGGCTCTGCATCCCAGGGTGAAAGGCACTGTGCAGCAATCAAATACAGCTGCCCTACAAATCAAACACTTTTTTAGTTATGGAGAGCAACAAGGAATTGACAACACGATTCTTATTCATTCTTTTCTTCCACATACTGTGTGAGCTTGAGGCTCTCACTGAGTTTCTCTAGGCAATCAAGAGCACCTATAAATATGCTATGGCTTATTGGGGTTATCTGGGAGCAATACAGACCTCTTTTCTCCATAAGGCTGAAAAAGAAGCACTGGAATGTGATCACTGGAAAATTCCAGTAATTTCTGTCCCTAATGAAGGTAGAAATACAGGCAATGTCTCCTGCTATTTTGTACTCTTTTTTTTTTTTTTTTTCCCATTCTTCATCAGGACCAGAATACAGAAGCAAGAAATAATTAAAAATTTGCAGATCAAAAGTGATTTCAGCTATTAGTCACTAGAAATATTTTCAGTTTAGTTTTAGGAAAATGTCAGCATCAGCTGTCACTTAATTTGGCTCCTTGATCTCCTCCTTGTGACTGAGCAAAGTACTGTTTTCTGAAAGCTGGAGGAATGATACAGTACTGTGTCTTCTCCAGTCAAACATTATCAGACAATTATTCTGGAATATTTGCTTTGACATAAGCTCAGCACAATAAAGTAGTACAAGGTTAAAGACATCGTAGGTGTAATGGACTTGTCAAACCCAATAAGGAACTTGTATAATTCTGTACCTCACCCATCTCATGAGGATGTAACAAATCTGCCAATTCCACAGCAGGGTCTCAGTGGGCTGGACTCTTCCCTTATTAAAATTCTTATTGTACTTTTATGGGGAATTTTTTCTATTTTCACTATTTTTGACCACTCAGTAAAGGTTAACTTTAAATGATGTTATGTACATTGTCTAGACATGAAATTCTCACTGTTCCATTCTAAGTTTTCAGAAACTGTTCACTTAGAATTTGGATGAAATGGCAAAACCTTCCACTTTTAATTTAACAGAAATCTCAGGGTATTTTATTACAGTAACAACCTTCTCTAGATCCCAGGGCGCATCAGACCTGGGAAGCTGCTCATTCATGTGGCTGAGATCCTGCCACGGCCACCTGCACTTAAATTGCAGCTGTGTCTCTAACCAAAGTCAAGTAAAAAATGTCAGTGCCATCACTTTCTTCACAGAATTTAGATAGAGGAAGAATATCAGTCAAAACTGAGGGTACTGGAGATGGCTGAAGTTGCACAAGTACAAGGGATGTACAAGTCCTCTGTGTGAAGGGGGAGAGTTCGGTGATATGTATTTTTTAATGAGGTTTGAAAAGAAGTTAGATAACCAACTACAAAGGCAGGTTTCCAAAACGGATAGGTATTCAAGTGAAGCAGATATAAAGCAGCTGCAGGCATTTTCAGTGATCTAACTTTCAAGAAGCTGGAATTAAACATCAATTGCTATGGTAAGAAACATAGTGATGATCCACTATTGCTGGGAAAATTTCACTGTTTCTTCTCCCTGCCTGACATAATGTTTAGAAAGGGTGATTCCCAGCTCTATCTGTGGCTGAATGCCTTTGCTCTTGTAGCTTTCATTTGAGGAGGAGGGGTGCTTTCTCTGCTACAGATGATATTCTTTTAAAATAAAACTATTAACATGCTTTACATGTTCACTTACAGTCTCACATGGCTGACACCCCGAGATGCTTAGAAGACTTACACAGCCTTCAAAAACTGAAGATGCCACTGATGTAGACATAAAGTCTACATTTCTCCAGTTTGCTGTGTAAAACAACCCATTTGAATGAGAGCAGATAGTTCTTAATGCAGTGGTGCTATAGACGCTGGCAGCTGAAAGAAGCTGCCCAAGGAATAAGGTTAAGATCCATTTTGCTGCCATTGGGTAACTCCTTCAAGTAGGTGTAGACAGGAATGAAACAGCTGCAGTGGTAGTGCCAGGCCAGAACCATGCTGGACAAAAGAAGCCCAAGTCTTAGGGGTGTTAGTCAAAGCCCTTTGCCAGTTGCTTCATTTTGCAGAGTTGAAACAGACATAAAAGAGCAAATCATCTCCTGTGTTGCTGAGTTATCAATAATGACAACAACTGCTATCCAAGCAAGCTGAGAAGCACTTGTTTCTAAAAGTATTGTTTCCTATTTTGAAAGTTGTTTGATGATCTCTACAAACAGAGCAATGCTTTTCTCCACCTGAAGTTTCTGAAGATGCCAGCTGTGCTTAGAGCTGTTTATTGTAATGCTTGAGGGGGGGGGAAAAAAAGTAAATCAATGTAACTTTGAAATTTGATGTAGAATTCGGTTTGTGACTTATTTGCTCTAGTGACAGCATTCTTTCATCTGGCCTCCTGTTTCTACTCAGAGCTACGAAAGCTGGAATTAGAGTTAAGTCATCTTTGTTAATGCTTTCTGAACCATGCTGGAAGACATTCTCATACTCAAAATCTCACCAGTCTGTGTCCTGCCCTATTGCAGCTGTTGCTGGAAACAACACCCTGTGATTGCCTAATAGGACTATGTAAAAACTCTGTTTTGAGTATTAATGCCATCTAGATTGTTGTGACAGTATGGAAAGTGGAAGGGAACAGTAACAAGCCTGGTAGGCTGTAAACTCTGCTGGGGTGATGATGAGTAGCTAGAGGCAGTCATCTCTTCACAGAATTACAGAACATTCTCGGTGTCATACAACTGAAACCAAGCCATGGGACCACGAGGCACCCTGTGATACATTTTCATGTGCATCAGCCTATAAGTTTTCTCCTGAAGGTTAAGGTTCATACCTACTTCTCTTCCAGCTAAAAGGCATCTTAACCTTTATAATAAAAGTTGCCTTAGATGCTTTGCACCAATGAATAGTTGCACGTGTGTATCCAGAAGACTGTTGCAATTGCATTGTAAATGCAAACGCCTCCTCAATATATCCTGTATGTTTTCAAAACTGAAGAGACAAAAATATTGCCCAGAGGATTCTGTCCTCTTTCTCATTGATGGATGTAGATTTTTCTTTGGCTATGTGAAATGTCTCTAGCCCTTCCAGCTGGCTTCTGCTCATGGCTTTCTTGCTGCCTGTCTTACTGTAAATGTTCTCCTGCTCAGTTCTTCCTGGCACACACTTTCTCTTAGACTGAGTTTTAATTCTTCATCATATGTCTTCTACCTTAATTATAGTAGGGGAAATCGTGTTTCCAGATCGACACACAGAAGGAACCTTCCAATCACACCAGTGATCTTTTCTTATGTGTACAGCTCCGTTTTCCTGACAACTCTATCAAGGTCTCTGCTTCGTGCACATACACATTTGTGTCTGTGTTGGGAAGGTAGTGGGAAAACTGACAGCTATCAAGCAAGGAGGAGACAACAAATTTGTGAAGAGAGTGAAACCTGCCTGTTTTGTTCTCTGAGAGAGTCTTAATTTTGCCAGAATAAGGGATTCTAGATAATTACCATATGTGGCTGTGCTTTTGTGTGTATTTAAATATACATGCATACATAAATATATACTCTCCTATATGTGTATTTCTGCATGTATACATAAAGTCCTATAGAATTCATATGGTGTTGCTTCCTTCCTATCCATAGTGTTTTTAAAGGTTCTCATCTTCTCCCAGAAAACTGCACAATATAGCTAAGGATACCTGTAGTTAGAAGCAGCTTCTTTAGAGAAACAGTTTCATTGTACAACATGGTATAATATAAAAACCTGTATAAAAATGTTCTGTGAGTTTTGTGTTAAAAGATGGTGGAAAAAAAGCCCTTATTGACATCTAGAAATCTTGAATCAATCTGTATTTTGGAGGGGGAGAGATGAATCCCTGCCTGCTTTCCTTCTGGGCTGTGTACATGTTTCTTTTTTAATTCCATCTATGCTTATGTTTTTTAAGCAAATCTGCCTGTCAGAGCTTTAAATCAATAACGTTACAGCTCTATTTGAAGGTAAACTATTTCAAGAGGCTGGCCTGCTCTACCCTGCAATTATATTATGTGCTAAGGGAGTGAAACTTTCAAAGGTATTGAAGGCTTCTAGCTTTGTTTTCTTTTTCCATTTCAGTAGATGACATCCACTGATAATGGCCTTACCATGATAGGAAATTAATTGAGAAAGCATTTCTATACTGGCATAATTTTATCATCCATCCTATTGCTGCTATTAGCAGGAATCCATAACCCCATGGGTGTTTTGAGAGAATCTCTTTTAGCAGAACTCACGGTGTAGAGGTTACATGGTTAGCTCCTTCCATCAGTTGGGTGTCAAATCACTGTCGGAAAGAAATTACTGGTGTATTCATTTTTTTAGCTTCTAGCCTTGTGCTGTGGGGCAGGAGATGATTTGTAGTGAGCCACTGGGGAGAGGAAAGTGCTCATGGCCACTGAAGGCTTCTCTCATAAAGGTACTTAGCAGAATCGTTGTACATTAACACAGATGCACGCACCAGCATTTTTTATATAATGTCTGTTATAAAATGGTATAAGGAAGTTATACCTTCTGACTCATCAAGTTGTATGCACCAGGATAGTAAAATAATCATGTTCCAGTGGATTTGTTGATTAAATTGTGTTCTCTGAATTTCCCTATGCTGACTACTACAAAGCAGGTTTTCTTAAATCCCTAGCAGCAAACAAGCCTTCCTACGTTCATAATACTGACAATGTAAAATAATTTCATTTTTCTCAAAGCCTGTTGTTTCTTCTTTCATATTCTTAAATTACTTTAATAAATCTTAAGCTGATTTATAAAGCATACTGTTACTTAGAAGAATGGGTTTGGAAATGGTTGATGTAGGCTCTAAAGCTTCTCTACTTATCTTGTGCCTTTCAGAGGTATTTTGCTCATTTTCTAAATGAAGTGCCCCTTTACCCATTCTCCTTCTCCATGGTAGGCCAGTAAATTGAGGTAAAATAGAATTTTGCTTTTTTTTCCCCATGTCATCTGTAGCAAAACAGCAATAGCTCTGTGAAACAGATTATAGCCAAGATTGTGGCATGTTTCACAGCATCTATGTGTGTTGAAACTTAAATTTATGCTCACTGAAATGCTGCAATTAAAATAAAGTGAACTTAGGTGAAAGATGAACTGTTGTGAAAAATCCCCCTTTTTTCACCTGAAAACTACTGCTTTTAAATACATGTTCCAGAATGCCATACTTTACATTCTCTTTCCTTTTTCTATTATTTTCTCTGTTTCTGCTTTGTCATTAATTGAGAAAAAGAAGAGAGGTGAGAAAACTGCAAACACAAGATTTTTATCTTCTGAAAAGCACGTGTTTATTTTTTTTATTATTTTTTTTCCCCTTAAAAATCATCCTTGACCCTTTAATCCTTAATTGGCATTTTTGATGCATCAGGTGGGATTATTGTTGATCTCTGGCTGCAAAGATCTCATAATAATTAAGAGTAATCACACTTAACTTTTCCTGTGCAGCCAGTTGATGTGACTTAGTGCACAGAGGATGCAAATTATTTGTATGAAAGTGAGATTTTTGCCAGGTCTCATCTTTGAAGTGAAATAATATCTTAAATACAACCCTAAAGATGATGCTTCCTCCTCTCCATTTTCTTCTGCGTGACATTTTCTCTCCAGAAATACTTCCCTCACTTCAGATTCCCCCTTGGGATTCTTTTTGAGTGCTGCTGTAGTGGCAGAAATCAGTGTGACAAGGATTTCAGGAGCCCAGAACAAGCAGAAGGAGCTTTGCTCCTTTGCTGTTTAGAAAGAGAGCTCAGGGTGCTGGATTTCCAGGTGAGGGACTGCCTTTGCCACCAGTTGAAGCTCTCCTTGCCCCTGACCTGGGCAAGCTGACTGCAGAGATCAGCAGTCCACCACTGATCGAAGCAGCACTTCTCTCTTCTCGTGTACTATTCCACATCTGGGTTCAAATAATGTTCTTCATTAATCTCTCCTTCCCAAGCCACTCCACCACGAAGATGTGCTGTGATTACCTATACAGAGGAGCGGTGCTGTGCCAGAGTGCATTACTGCAGCTGGCCAAAATTCAAAGAATTGTAGGTCAATAAATGTAAGGGAAGAGCCAATGGTTAAGAACTACCTAAAACTCTGGATCACATTTTGCAGTAATACTTTAATCAAAGGGAAAATACTCTTGCAAAATGTTGGAGTGCATCTTTTAGAAGGAAAAAAGCATCAAAGAAAACCAGGGATGAATCATCCCTACTTTTATTTTCCCTATAGGGTTGCCAGATATTCAGGGATTTTGATGATTATTTTAAAAGGAGATTTTTTTGTCATAGGCTAAATGTGGTACATGAGAAAAGCAACACCTTCTTGATTAAAACACAAGAAAACCCTCAAATAAATAAGCATCATCTTGCCTTTTGTAAGTACTGGAAACAAATGCTTACAGGAGCAGAGGGTACATACTTCCCTCTGGTTTCATTTACAAGACCTTAGTGTAACCATTGTATAGGTTTGTTTCAGAATGCTCCTGGCCTGTTATTGCTACCAGAGAAGCTACAACTACTCAGCATCTTACAAACTGCTGCTTTACAGTTGTGTGAGAACATCAGAGCTGTTACTGGGTTAGGGCCCACAAACATTTCACCACCTGAGTAAAGTAACATAATACACCATTTGTGGGACTAACAGGGGACTGAAACCTTCCAGGACATGAACCCTGATGTGGTCGTGCTCTCTACTTCGATAATGCCTTTCCAGTGAGGTATCTTTGAAAGGAAAGAAAACTTGTGTTTTGTTTGAGACGTTAAAAAAGGCCTAAATTCCCAGGTTCTGTATTTGCATCATATATTTTAGATTTTTAATTTGCTGCTCTCCAAATTATTTGTTGCTCTCTCAACTGTTTGCTATAAGATTTCCCTTAGGGGAAAACGGAGATTCATACCCCCGATCGCACATCACAGTATGAATAAAACCTGCCACACTCCAGTTGGCAGGTGGGGAATATTAGTCAATAATGCTGGAATATAACTGGCTTTAGCTTCTCATATTGTGTCATTAGATACAGCTTCATTCTTAGGGTGCCTGACCTGCAAAGCAAAGACATATTTCAAATTCTAACTGGATTAACTCACTGCATTAAGGGACTTTGATAGAGTTAAAATGTTGCCATTAAACTAAAACTGCTCTTACTTGTTTGGTTTTTTTCCTTTTTTTTCCCTTTGCAGAATAATCAGTTTTGATAGGTTGATTAGGGTTTTTTTTGTTGTTTGACTAAAGACATTTAAATGGTGATAATTTTGATGGGTACAGCTGGTTTACAAATACCCCTTAAGTTTTATGCCAAACATCTGAACTGCATGTTTCAGGGGTAGTTCCTGTAGCTCTTAAAAGTATCATATAAATAAATAAATAAATAAATAAATAAATAAATAAATAAATAAATAAATAAATAAATAAATAAATATTAAATAAATAAATAAATAAATAAATAAATAAATAAATAAATAAATAAATGCCCTTTTAGTCCTACTTTCTTAGCAGGAGCTATTATTGCCTTTATTGTTGCTGCATTAAACATATGTTTGAATATGATCTTCTAACTTTCATTGCTATTGGGTTAAGCACACAAAGAGCATGCCCCCCTCCTGATTAGCTACTCTTGTACAGCAGTACAAAAAAAAAAAAAAGCAGCAATGGTAATTTCTCAGCTCATTAGGTGCATATTCATCTTAATGGGGCATCAAAGTTAAAAACTATAATGCCTTCCTCTCATTTAATACTCCAGAGAACATTCACAGTAACCACATGAAAGCAAAAAGGATTTGAACATTGGAGATGCGAAAGTAGGTGTCTTCATTCCCCCCAGGCAGATAGAGAAGAGAGAGAGAACTACTTTTTATCCTTATCCCTGCCTAACTTGCCTCTCTGTGCTAGCCACTGGTCACAGGGCTAGGGCTGCATAAATAAAAATGACCTCTACTAGTTTTTCTGAAAGGTCAAATTTTGAATTCAGTCTGCAAATGTTTGGCATCAGCTGAAAACAAAGTGTACTGAAATAACCTTGAAGGGTTATTTTATCTGCTATGAGTGCGTGGACCTTGATACAGAGACCCTTCATTACAATGGAAAACTCTGAGTGCCTTGAAACATTTATGTAAACAATCCCCATCTTTAAAAATATTATCTTCGTGTAAAGCAGTCACGCCAGCTTAAGCTCCAAGCTTTAAAAAGGCACCTGTGGTGTAGGTAATAACAGAGCCCAGTTCATGCTATTTACTGAAACAACTGCTTTTCCAGAAACTACTTCTAAAAGTTATTTCAGAGCTAGCACCCAGCATGAGTTTTTTGGGCGTGTTTACAGATGTAACACTGAGCCATGTGTGAATGCCACACTTCCTGACTCGACTGCGTGAGCGTGTGTGCATGGCGGGGGATGCTCGGTTGGCTTCCTGCCCAGGGTGCACCAGCATATGCAACTCAATTTGCTCCTGGTTGTAAAAGTGTTCTGCAACATGCTGACTTGAGAGGTTGGCGTTCTACCTCTGACAGAGCCACAGAAGAGCGTGTAATTTATATTCTATGGTCAGTTATAGAGGGTGCAGTATATTGAAATGTTACAGCATGCAGCCACTGTCTCCCAAACCCCGAATTCTCGGTAGATTTTGTTAGACTTTCCTAGCCATAAAGTGATGGGCTAGGTAAAAATAACTGCTGGTAGCATGTGTGTTCATTCAGGACGGCAAATAGGCTTTCCTTCCAGATTGGTGGAGTTCTCATTTTCTTTCAGTTCTACCGCCCACATTAGGAATGGAGAAAGGCTGTTTCTTCCCTAATACCTCTTCTTGGGAACTAAAAAGAAACATTCAATATAGAACTATAATCCATTAGTGTATTTTGTTTAAAAGCTAATTTTTAATTTCTTTTAACCCCTAAAATACATTTATGAAACTGTCTTAATTTAGTGAAATAAAAAAAATAGAGAAATTGATTACAAAATTCAGAATATTTTTTGTGGCATATTAGTAAACTAGAGGACTGAACAGAATTAAGTTACTTAAGAGGTCTTGAGGTTTTTGAGACTATGAAAACTACCAGTGAAACACCGAGAAACTCCTTCAGAAATAGGATGAGAGAAGACAGGGTGGATCTACCCATTCAAAAAGCATGAGTCAACTGGGCAAGGCAGAAGAAGCAGAAAACATAAATTCCTCATCTGATTAAACTGATTAATGTTCTCTGATTTCAGTGAAGTTGTAGGAGTTTATGCCAGTCAGGAGGATTTATCCTTAAAGGAGTTCAGAGATGAGTGATAATCTTAAAGAGGATGGAGCAAGGTAACATGAATGAGAAGGTAAAGCAAACTCTGAAGTGCCTGTTGGTAGGAAATGCCCGTTTGGGAGTGGTGGGAAGGAAAAGAAGTGCAAATGGAAGTGAAAGAGGTTCTCTTTGAGAGTGGCTATAAGGCAACCTCTTGCTCCCACACAGAGCTTGGACCTCAGTAGACTAGGTTCTATTTTTATCATCTTGCTGTCTTAATTTTATCAACAGTATTTGGTTGTGGAGGCCTTTGAATAATAAATATTTTGAGAAAGCAAGTTCTTATCTTTAGATAACTGAAGGATGGAGGAGGACTGCTGTGTTCAGGTAGTGAATCTCTATTCTGTGAACAGCAGAAAGTACATACAACAATTATGTTGCACAGTGTTTTCCTTCTCTTTGGTGGCTTGGCTTATTGTCTAGTTTTAAAATTTTCTGTATTGCTTGTGCATTAAATATTTTATTAGGAAAATTGCAGAATAACCTATTGATTGTTGCATCAATGGGTGTTAGAGAAATCCAATGATCCACCAAATATGTTGTGCCTTTGGTCATTTGCATGCTGATTATATTAGCAAATTCTGCCATATTTCAAAGTTCTATACTGGATTTCAGAAAAAAAAAAAGATTGATCTGTGTGAAAACAATTGTAATTGGAGCAGGATTTGGATTGCTCACTACTTTGCTTTTTCATGAAGTAATTTTTCAAGCTGCATTGAAACAAATTCCGTTGGATTTATCCCTGATGGAGGGATTCCTTGAGACAATCCACCTGCTGTGTTAGGTAGACCTACATATTGGTTCATTTTCACCTCAAAATGATAAAAAGATAAACTTAGTGGCAATATAGGTTGTTCTGCTTAAGTCATTAGTGCTGCACTACTGTTAATAAGGAATTAGTCTGTGAACTTGAAGAATATTGGGGTCTGATTAAAAGACTCTGACTTAGGTTACATGAACTTGCAGTCTTGGGAGCCACAGGCCATTATTTTAAGACAGGAATATGGAAATTTGAGAGAATCATTTCCTATCTAAAACCCAACCATAGGTTCCCCTATGAAACCTAATAGGGGAGATGAGGTGTTCCAGTCTTCCTTTAATAAATAGGACATATTTCATAATTTGTGCTGCAAAATACATCTTCTCATGAAAACAGGAGTCTCACGAAAACAAGCAGCCACCTGCTCTGTATGACCTTGTAGAGGCTATGTTCCTTCCCATCTGCCACTCTGTCTGGGTAGATTTTACAGCTTTTTCCTTCCTTGCTCTGTGCAACTATTTTTTAAAACAATTGAGCTGGAATTAAACAAGAACAGTGCTTAAATATTCTCCTTTTCTCAGCATCAGCTCTGGCATTGAGGTACTAGAGCATGTGTCGGTCTTGACACCAAGGGCATGGGTGGCAAAGACTTGCATCTCATTTATGGGACAAGCAGAACCTAACATCAATCCCAGTTTTATTTATCTGCCAGACCACAGGAAGAGCACCTTTTTTATTGGAAGGCGAGCACTAGTGATGTGGTACACTGGAGATGGCAGACTTTGACAGCTTAGCAATGCTCCGTGTTTCTGGTAGAACCAACAGTTTCTTTGGACAAACACAGCACAGAGATGTCCCTGAGCTGTAGCATAAAGTTTCTGCAAGGTTGCACTAGTGCTTCTTTCTGAATGGCTGGGAGAATCTAAATGGAGAACGGCCTACAAGAGGAGATGAAAACAAATCTGTGGATATGTTTAGATGAATCTCATGGTGAATCTCCCATTCTTTTTTAACACAGTGAGACCACAGTTTGGGTGGTCTGGTAGGTAGGATAACAACTGATGTCTGTCTGAATAGCTATCAGCATAAACGTACTCCCTTCCTTCTAAGTAAACTGCTTATTTTCACAAATTAGCACATTTTTGTGTTTCATTAATGTTTCTCAAGTATTCTGAAGACGTGATGACAAGCCACTGACAAAAAATCAGAATTGTACGATTAAAACAAGCTAGCTTTTAATGGAGAGAATCAAAAGCAGAAAATCATTTGTACACTTCAGCTGGGAAAGCAGTAAAACACTGACAGAAAAAATGCCCATGCTGGTACTGCAGGCAAATCTGCTAGCTGAGCTCCCAGCACCAGAGGCTTGGCAGGCCAGACTGCTGTGCTAATTACATGTCATTCCTACTAGAAGGTGTCATTTTTGTGGCTGGTCTTTGCTTTTGTGGAGACTTTTTTTGGCCAGTGCTTATGTTCGATGGCAAAAATCATCCATGTGAGAATGCTACGACCGACAGTGACTGCTGCTTTCAGGGGAGCCCTGTTCTCATGAGGCCTTTATATTTCAGCAAAAGCAAAGCTAAAGGGCACGTACAATCCTGTCAGCATGGCAATAAAAAAAACAGGTAAAAGGATTGAGCCCTTAGAAAAAAGCCTATTACTTGTCAACAGGCATTCATGGTAAAATATGAAAGTTAGCAGATCTATAGGTGTGGACCTTCCATTCATTCAAGCAGGACACAAGACTTCTAGCTCAGGGGGTCTTTCGGTGTCATCCTTTTATTTGCTGAATTTAGGGGTGTTTTGCCACGATGATTTGGGGGAGGGGGTTATTCCTAAGAAATCAAAATGCATAAGAAAAATTAATTCCACACTTTAATTGCTGGACAGAGTTTAAATGTGACTTCTGTTTCCACTTGATTGTCTGATAAAGCAGTTCTGAATCCCTAAGGGTAAATAGTCCTTGGTCCAAGGACCCTTTTCTGAAACAACATAAATCAATTATTTCTGTGTTCCTGAAAATTACTCTAGACACTGTTCAAATGAGCAAAGACATTTTACTTCAGGTTCGTATTTGATTCACGTAGAACTATAAATGTTCCATAAATGTTTGCAGATTTTTTTTCTATTTTTATGTTGCTACAGTACAACTCATGAGGGTCTTCAGTTTGCCTTTGTGTCATGAGACAAAAAACTTAAGTGTTTTTTGGGACTGTATTTAATCTCAGTCAGCACTAATTGTGTTGTCTGAATCAATACAGTCTGGAGAGAGAATTGTGAGAAAGGGAAGGACACACTCTTTAATGAAAGAGGAGCTGGTCCACTGGTTTGGTAAATCTGCATGCCATGGCAAATATTTAGCCTTAGAGTCTGAATACCAGTTGGTGCCTTTTGGAGACAGTGCACTTCTCTTCAGAGAGATTTATTTCTCTCATTTTCTTTATTTTCTCCACAAACAAAAATTTATCAGATAGAGAGGAACATAGAACTGGGAAGGGTTGAGTGAATGGACTGCACACACTCAGCCTGGTAAACCCAAGATGATGTCCTTCCTGCCTTCCTTTTTCTCTTCATGCTTGGCTTATTAAAACATTTGTGAATTAAGACAATAGAGAACTGGCTTTTGTGATTAATGAAAGCATTCGAATTGAGAAAGAGGAGGTCTGACAGCCAGATAGAGAATACTTGCTATTCACAGTTTTTGTAGTAGAGGAAGAGATGACAGAGAAGGAGAGGAATTGAGTGTTGGAACTAGATGATCTTTAAGATTCCTTCTGCGAGTCTATGAATTGCATATCAGCAAGGAGGCTTCTTTCTAGCCAAAAGTGTTTCTGCTCCATGGGCCTTTCTCCTTCCACTGTTGTCTTTTTCTTTTTTTTCCTCTCTGTTCGCATCCGCCTCACATCACCTCTCTGCAAAGGCAGGGGGGTAATTATAGGCAAGGCTCCAGCCCTGCCCCATCCTGCTCCGGGGAGATCAAGACACTAATGTTAGCAGAACTGCTCATGAGGAAGATGCTGCAATGGGCTGTACCCAAAATCATGCTATGCAGGCCTGCATATGTGCACTAATGAGCATCCCTGCCTGAGTGCCACTCTCCTGTCCAGCCCACATTGCTGGTCAGGGGCTGTGACCAAGCAGAGTGGCTTTCCCTCCTGGGATCTTTTCCTGATGATGCTTTTTGCCAAAATGTCACCCTATGTCTAGCTCTGTTCTGGCCTGTTGAACTTCCTCCTGTGCCACTCCACCCCACTTGTCATATCTCCTGTGGAAAACACGCTTCCTCCAGCCACCTTTATCTCCTGTATCCCAGTGGAGGTGCAGGAGGGACAGCCGGACAGGGGAAGGAGGCTGAGCACTGTGAGCCATGACAGACAATACAGGAGACATTTGGCAGCAGCTGTCCATGCCACAGCTCAGTCACGGGCCGTTCCTGTGCCCACACAGAGGCAGCTGTGGATGCTTTCCATGGAATTAACAAAAACTGGAAGAATATATTCCAATTGACTCCTAAAACTCTTATTCAGCTGAACATCTTTTTGTAATTATCACCCTTATATAATAACTATGGGGTCCTTAATTCAATCTACAATTAAAAAAACAAAAGTGGAAATTTGGGGCTTTTTAAAGATTTTTTTTCAGCTAGTTTTGTTAAGGCATTTTTCTTCCTTTAGATTTAATTTCATCATACTTCTTTCCTAATTAAAATCCAGTTTATTTCTCCCCAGTTGTTAAAGACAAAAGATCACTTTTCTCATTCACTAGACTAAATTGGATTTCAAAAACAGAACACCCTGACTTTTTTGTCTAATAGGATTTATTATACTATTTTGTATAATCATTGTAATTAGGAATTGCATACCACTGTTTTAACAAAGCTTGCAGTCAGAAACACTGAAAATATTATGGTCCTTATTCATTATGAGTGAATCCTACTCTGAGCCACCATCTTTACCTAGACATAGCAAATTCTTTTTCTGGGGTTGTTGTTTGTTTTTTTTTTCTGTTACACGCAAGCAATTTATTGGGTAGCCCCTGCTAAAAGAAGATCTTGTCACTTCTTTTTTTTTAAAGAATTAAACAAAAGCTCTCAATCCCTTCATCCCCTAGTCTGTACTGATACTGAGGATTGCCCCCAGGGCAGGACGTGGATGCAGGACCTTGCACTTGGCCTTGCTGCCTTCAGGAGGCTCACTCCTCAAGCCTGTCCAGATCCCTCTAGATGTCCGTGATCCTTTTAACATTGCCATGAGGAACACCTTATGTCTTTTGGTGGTTCTGAACTTCTTGTTCCAGTGTCACAAGACCCTACATGGAACAGCAGGAGCAGATGATGCTCTGTAGCTCTCACCAGGCCTAGAAGCCCCCCAGTAACAGTGAATGTGAGCTCCTTGCAGGCAGCTAACTGGAAAGAATTTGTCTGGATAGTAAATGGGTGTTTCCGTGCCTCCTGGTAGGCAGCCTCTAATTACTGATACTTTATGTGCTTTTCTGGTGGCACCAGTTATAATGCAGGTGGGTGACTGGAAAAATTTGCATGGTTGGCTCTGGATCCTGTCCATTACTTATGTTCTCTTCATTCCTGAGCTCTAGAGCACCCTCTCTGTTACACAAGGGCACTTAAATGGAAGGTTCTTCCTTCTGTCCCAAGCAGAGACAGGAGCCCAGTGTTCTTCATCTCCCAAGCTATGTGCCAGCCAGCTTCAGGCTTACATAACCCAGAATTGTCCCCAGTTCCCAGCCATGACACCAATGGCACCCACAGTGCTGTGGTGGCATGTCCCAACCTCACAGCCAAGGGGAAAATGTCCCCTGACTCTGCTGAAGCCGGGCTGAAAATGTTGTGTTCCTCCCTAAAGACACCACATATGATGGTTAAACATGTTACAGCGCTATACCAGCCTCTTACCTGGTATGTGATGCTCAGTTGTCCCCTGTCATGCAGACATGCACAGCACACACGTGTTCTGGATTTGTTTGAAAAAGTAAAATGCACAACTTGGTCGTTTTCTTTCTCTCCACAAAATTTTGAATGCAGCCTGCATGTATATTACAGAGTTATGAACTCACTGTTCTGCAGAACTTCCACAGCTGAAATGAGAATCTGGACACCGCATTCCTATCTAAAAAGACACTTATTCATGCAGGTCAAATTGATTGGAAGTGTCCACTTCTCATTTCCAAGGCACTATTTCTGAAGGAGTCTTTTGGGTTATTTTTATGTGCAGTGTTAATTTTACGTGGATTTGCTATTGAATAGATAACGTTGGAGTTTGTTGCTGCAAATCTGCTCAGCACTAGGAGCAGCAGTTGGAAAGTCAACACAGAATCCTCATCTCCTTTTCGCAGCAAGGATTAATGCTTTTGTGAAACACTAACAGAAGCCTGCACGTAATGAGATGGTGAAACCTCTTCTAAAACCTTGTTTCTGAAAGATTGCAACTGAGGTTTTGTCATAGAATCTCAGCAGGCATTGTTAGTAATTAATATCTTTATATGTAATCCTTAACAATTTCAATATATTGTTGCAGAAGCCGCGTGTTGGAGGCTGGTGAGTAATCTGTGTTATTGAAGATGAATATGCACTATAATTACACTGTTCTCTCTAATGCTGCAGTAAGAAAAACATAGCAGGTAATTACACATGTGGAGCCTGATTCCACTCTGAAAATGAACGGTGCACCATTAGCCTGTCATTTGTGATGCTTGAGACTGGTTTTCCAAGGTGTTAAGTGTGCTGGTGACTTCCTCCTTTTGAAGATCTAACACTGTAACTTTGTAAACTATACCTTTTGAATGCTGGATGTTCCTGCTAAGGAGCACAGTTTGAAAAGTTGTCTGGATACGGAAAGTCAGAATTTCTCAAGTCTAAGTGACCAAGGAAAAGACTTGTAAAAGTTGTCCTTGCTTCACCTCTCCGTATCTCGACATAACTAAGGAGAAAAAGAGATTCTCTTTCATCTAATTTGTATAGTTTCAGAGGATGAAATGCATCATTTGATTCTGGGAACACATTCACTAGAATGCTGATAAATAAAAAAAAAAAACAAACAAACAAAAAAAAAGAACTCTCAGAGATCAGCAACAGAAAAAAAAAAAAGTATAAAAAACAAGCTGAAGGAATTGAAGGAAAAAAAGGTCAAGTTTAAAATAACCAAATACATATCACCTAGATAGTTACAGTTATGGTTCTAATTCAAGAAAGCACTTAAACAGTTACTTAAGTGCTGCTCTGAATAAGAATGCTTTCCTGAGTTGAAAAGGAACTGGTAGCAGTCTCAGTATCTAGCATCTTATCTCTGACACAGGGAGAGAATAACTTGGGGACACGTAAATGTCAGAAAGCTGCATTTCATCTGTGCAGAATACGATTTTTGTTATTTCAAGTGAAACATTTCTTGGGACTTTTTAAGGCAACGAAATATGATAGTAGTAAACATTTTCTTGGGAATAATTCTGATCTGGCAGAGAAATCAATTCATTGACCTCAGAGGTTTTGTTGTGTTGTTTGCTCCATTAAAACACTAAAGAAATAAAATTGGGAAAGCAAACTGGCATTTTCAGAAATGTGAACTCACTGCTATTTCAGTGTTAACTTTTCACTAATAATCTTTGAAGGCTGCTGGGTGAAAATTCACCCTCTTCCCTTCCCCCTTCCTATTGCCCTTAATATATTATCATCCAATTTAGCTCCCCTGCCAAGGGACTCCTTTACTCTCTGATCTCCGCTGTAAAAGGAATGAAAAAGCACAAGTAAGCTGACAAAGTCTAAAGGAGCAAACTACATCAGGTTCATGCATAATGCAGTCATCATGTCTTCTGTTCTTTTAATATTACTGAGTTCATATGATATTCAATGCTCACACTCAGAAAAGATAGAGACACATCTATTCCTTACTTATGGATATTATTTCTACAATAATGAATTCTCTTTCCATCAACAGTCAAAAATTCAGGAGATGAAGTATTCCTTCTTTCTCAAGTTCTCTTGATTCTAAAACTTTTTATGTAATTACCAATAAATTATGAGTATTTAGTTTTCTAAGAAAATAAATTTTAGCATAGTTCTCACAAACTATATAATACTCTAATATTTCAGCTTCCAAATACAAATGTAAGCTAAGTAGTGTTCTGGATTAACAATTAAAAAAAAATGAAAATAATTACAAAGCCAATTCACTTCAATGACATAAAAAATTTAACTTATGTAACTTTAAATTGTATATGTACTGCACTAAGTCCCAAGGCAGTACTGTATTGGTAAGTATGAAGTAAGCTTGTTTCAGCCATGAGGGAACAGCAAACTTCCTAAAGCACTTACTGCTATAAGTAATATGAAATGTTCGCTGAGATACCATTGTATTTCCTTTAGAATATAAACAATTAACAGTGGAGAGTTTGCAAGGAGATTCCTTCTGTTTATTTAAAAGCGAAGTGGCTATGAAGGAAGGATAGTGAGCAGCCTGTTGCAAATGTATATATATAGTTTAAAACCAACAAAAAAAACCCCACCAGCTGAGAGCAATGAAGGGGTAAAAATGCTTCTGTTCCTCACTTCTGTTAAAGTCCATGTTGAGAAGAACTCTTTGTTTGAAATTCCTGATTGCCATGCTATCAGGCTGTGATTTCTTTTTAAACAGCATCGTTTAAAAGGAAACAAATCACCCTGTAGGACCTAATTCTGTTTGGTGAAAAACCTAGGATGACAGAAGGGGATGGGAGAGTTACACAAGAATTTACCTCTGAGTGACAATTAAATTTAGTGCTCAGATTAGCAAAAAGCAGCCTAGTCATCTAGCTGATGCACTGCAAAGTGAGAAGACTGAAAACATTAAACAGCAATTTTCTTTTACAGAAAAGTCAGCTGAAAGTGGATGCAGCCTTATTTTTAAATACCCAAATGGAATTGTGTAGATAACAAGGTGGTGTGCAAAGACTGGAAAAAATATAGATGTTCCTTGCTCAGGCACTGGTGGGTTGGTGTGAGGGAGGAAGAACCTACAAAATGAAATTTTAAAAAGATGAGACTTAATGCATAACTCCTGGCCAGTAACTTCTTGTTCTAAAAAAAACACAAATTAGTGCTTTTTCTTTCATCTAGCTTTGCTAGAAATCCCTAATTTGATGTATTGAAATTGACACAGAAATTATGAGGAAGCTCAGAATGGGGCGAAATCCTCCCACATTGATGCAATATGCTCCAGGCTCAGCAGCGACTCTCTTGGAAGCCGGGGAAAAAAAGTCTTCTGAGTGCTTGTGTGTGAGAGGATTTGCTCAAAAGGGGGACACTCTGCTGTTACTGCTTCTGTATGAACCTGGTGTTGAGAAATGTAGCAGCCAGCTTTCCTGCACCACCAGATAGTGCTTTGCAGCGTGTGGAGACACGAGTGGGAGCTGTGCACAGCAGCTGTGCTGCCAGGAAGGAGCTAGAGGTGCCTGTTTCCACATCCTGGGGATTGTCGCTCTAAAAAACTCGCAGAGAGATCGATCACAGGCACTTCATCTTTGAAGGCTTTTGAGAACGGGTCAGACAAATGTGCCACAGATGGCCCTTCTGAGATGGGGTAGATTAGATGACCTCTCGAATTTCTTTTTCACCCTGTTTTCTGCAGCTCTGCAATCTATCTTTTGAGGAATAGCTGGTGCCAATTTTAAATCCTAAATAGTCAAGGATGAATCTTCTTGATGAAATGTTATTCTCCAGTCATGCTCTATGTCTTCGAGCCTTTTCTGTGAACACGGTGTATTACCAGCTTGGCAGGCAAAGCACAGGGACCAGAGAGACAGCTGGTGAAGACAGCTATCTTGGGGGTGCAGCTTCTTAGGGAAAGCTATATGGGGCAAAAGAGTGGATTTGGTCTGAACCACTGCAAAGTGGGGGGATTAACTCTTCCCCTCTCACTAGCTGCAATCCCTTTTCTAAGCACACGGAAGAGGACTGGGAGTTGGACGAAAGGTGGACAGAATTTGTGAGGCTCTTTTCCCACATCCACTCGCGGTTATAACAACAGGTATTTTGATCCGAGGGAAATTCCCAGTCATCTGTGATATCACAAAATCCCATTATGATGAAAGCAAATACAGCAACTTTATGAACTTTCTCTTCAGTCTCTCCTGGCAGCCCACAAACTATTCTCAAAGGCAAAGCTTGATGGCAGAGAGGATTTAGGCCTGGGGCGTGCATAAATGCACATGCACATTTGGACCACAGTGCTTACACACTGTCTCTTCCCAGCTGGTAAGGCAATCCATGGTCTCAGCAGGGCCCAGGAGCTATAAGGGCTAGATAAACACACCAGATGTGTTGGGTAAGATTGCTGGTTCCTCGACAGGGTATGTGATATGGGGAAGGTGACATGTCAGTCATATGTGAGAGTCCAGCAAGAAGAGGAGGCATGAGTGAAGAAAAGTGGTGTGAGAAGGCAGCAAGGAAAATGAAGAAGCATCAAAGAAGTTCATATAGGACCATGATGTAGCCAAACAATCTGAGAAATGTTGCATCTGACTGTGAGAAGAGTAAAAGCTGCACAAAGATTTGCCAGTTACATGGCTATGACAAGCTGCTTGCTGTGAATTCAGATGGCTTCGTATCCCAGCATTTGGGCTGCACTGCCCATGTATTTTCAAGCATTAAAAAAACTACTTATCATTTACAGAAACAGTTTTCCATTGTGTCAGTAATGTTTCCTGAATATTACTGATTACTCTGGGCAATGTAAAGTTTTTATCAATTATCCTGGAGCATCAACAAAGGCACTCTAACCCATCTCAGTGAATAGCCTCATTCTTGCTTCCTTTTTCTTTTGGTTACCCAGCATATCCCAAAAGATAGGTTCTGCTGTTTGTACACCCACCTGATGTGTCTAAATTAGATGTCAAAACCATGTGTCTTATTTCTCACTGCAGTGAATAGAAAGAGAGCACCTATTCCACAGCTGAGTACAGAAAAGGGACTTGTTTGTGGCAGGCTCCCCTGAGGAACTGACTCATCCTCTACTGCAAGCAGTGATGGACAGGTGGAATGAAGCGATGATTGAGGTTTAGGGGTACCAGTGGTCCTCTGGTTGGAAGAGCAAAACTGCTGTTCTCTAGAGAAGATGGTAGGACTCGCCTAGAGTGGTGCAGGAGAATGCAAACAGCTCGCATTACTGGGTATAAATAAAAGCCTTTAAACTACAGTGTGCATGCCTTTCTTTGGGGTAAAGTACTCTTAGGTTAATGTAGTTTGAAGGCTGCCTTACTCCCAGAAGAGAAAAACATACATGGTGGTTTAACAGACTTCAATATATGCTCATTAACTTTATACTCTTAGTTGGCTCTTCATAAATTTCTGATGTATTGACTCTGTTGGGAGTTCTGTTGAGTTTCCTCTAGTTCTTTGTTGCAGTTTTACTGGAAAAAAACAATCTCTGTGATTTCTCAGTGAAAAACCTACCCTCAGTCCCATTAAGACAAACAAAACAAAGCAAAAAACCTTTAAAAGGCAGAAAAGTTAGCAATAGTAACAGAGACAGTGGTTCCCCAGTGACTCAGTGTACCTGTCACAGGAAATGCTGATAGCACCAAAGCAGTTATTAGAATGTGATTTGTATGAAAAAACATTTCATAGTTTAAGGGTCCAGTTTTGATGATCTTTATTATTACCTTATAAGGTTTAATATAAAATGCTGAACTTAGTATTGTGCTAGTAATATTTATGAAATGCTATTATAAAATGTGATAAAAGTTTATAGGAAAGTCATTACTGCAACCGTAAAGCTCCAGCTCGTCCCAAACACCTCCAGGGGGAAGGTAATCTGCCTGCATCACACAAGTCAAGTGACTTGAGGGGGCTGATGCCAGCCTGGGCACAGCCCTGCACGCCACATGAGCAAAGGGGGTTCCCTGGGACTATGAGAAATAAAGTGATAGCTTTATCAGGACACATCAGGAAGAGCCTTCTCCCACCCCTGCCCCTGGGGGGTTGCAGAACAGCGCTGTCGGCGCTGCAGAGACAAGAGATGAAGATGCTGAGCCCGGGTCTGAGCAGGGGGGCTCAGCCCACCCTGAAGCCGGAGTCGGTAATTATTAACTGCTAATGGTGAGAAAAACGATTATGATACACAATAGGCTTTCCTTTCACCCCGCTAATTGTGTGATGAACTTACTTTGGCAGTAAATTGTCACATCTGCTATGTAGAGAAATTACACTAAGGGAAATAAAATAAATACAGTTGCCGTTCCTTTACCTTTGGATGATTGAGACATTTAAAAAAAAAAAAACACCTTGGTAGATAGAACATATAATTTGTTAGGACGGACTTTAGGGGAGGTAATTACCTTTTTTATAGACAAAATTTATAGTAAGAAAACAGGTGAGCATCCACAAAACCTCCTCAATTTGTTCTTTCTACTCTGATTGCACTTATGAGAGAAGCAACACCAAAGGCTCTGTCGAGGTACATATTTTGGTGTCAGGGCTACCTGGAGATTCTTCTGCCCGTGCGCTTCCATTTGCTCCTCCTTCAGTAGCTTGGTCCCCCCTTGTCCTGTTCCTTCAGCTGTGACAAGGCAGCTGTCTGGATCTGGAAATAAATAGGCTGGCAGAGCTGAGTGTTTGTGTCAGTGATGGGTTGAGCTGCTGCTCACTTTTTCATGCCGGTGACAGCGTTCGAGGTGGACTCATTGTCATCTGGGTCATGGAACTGATCCTGCTGAAATATTACTCGGGCGACAAAATCAACAAATAAAGAGACTCAGGGCTTGAAATAAAAATATGGGTAGCAGAGGATAGAAAAACGGATAGTGTTGGGGTTTTTTCCAGGGAGGGAGATAACTTTGGGACACTGAGGGACATTAGGGTCTGAGTTGGGGGGTGGGGGGAAAATGTGTCACCAAAGTAGTAATCATTGTGGACTCTGTGACTTTTAATTCCTATTTCTAACCTCTAGTTAGTAATTGTTAAACAACTGCTGTTTTTTTCATCTTCTCTATCCTGAAATGTTCAGGAATTTAACATCTGTAGTCCTTTCATCAGTGAAAAAAAAATATTTGGAAAGACGTACAATGCTTATTTAATACATTGCAAAATTATTTTAATTTTTCTATTTCAAGCCTGTCACTGGTCTTCAGCTCTTGTAAATACTAATTTTCATGGTTATCTACTTCTACATACTAGTTCTAAATATCATTGTCCTAGCAAATATTCTGTAAATTTTTTCTGGGGTCCAGAAAACATTCTCTCTTTTTCTTCATTTCTAGAAGCTGTTCTGTACTTATTCATTGTTTACATTGCAAGGAAGATGACAATTTAACAGACTAAAATTTGTTAAAAAGCTGCAGAAAATTTTGTTCCATGTGTACTTTAGTGCATTAGAAATAAAAGAGAAGGCAAGAAGGAGAAAATTTTGAAGAGAGATATTTAATTATTATTTCACTGTTTTACAGTAATCTGTACATAGGAATTGGATACTTATATCTTTATTTAGCTAAGAAAAGAAGACAACATTACAATAGCCCTTGTTGCATCTTTGGAGATTCAGTGATATGGTAAAGATATATCATGTCATAAAGAAAAGAGACAACATGAATATAAATTATGTTTCTATCTTTATAAATAAATATGAAAGTGAAGGCTGATTTGGATCTCTATTGCCATGTTCAAACCAAGCTTTATAATCCTCAATCCACCAGAATTTCAGTTAATGGAACTGGAAATTTTGACTGAGGCATGAGAAACAGTATTACCAAAACATTGCTCCTAATAGTCATGAACAGTATTTCTAGAACTGCCAGTGCAGCAGCAATAGTTTCAGGTGGGCCCACATTTAAATGGATGTCCTTAGGGGAATTTGCTTTTTCTGGTCATTAGTCTTATGCTCTCTATAACATGTGCAGGATGATTGTCAAAAAATCACAGCAATCTTTGAGGTGCCTTAGCAATAACCCCAAATTACTTGAAAGGAATGACAAATCTTTTATTTAAATATCCTGCTTTCAAACTTATGCCTATATCATGTCAGTCCCTCCTTTCAATACCAACTGCCTTTTTATATGTCAGGTCTGTAACACTGGGTTTGCATTGCCCAAAGTCGTATTTACACAATCCTCTTGTCAGTTTGATTGAGACAAATGCAGAAAGTGACAGATGGGTTAATGGTCCTACCACCATGTCATCACATCACTTCAGGAAATGGCATTGACATGCAATCATGGTGTGTTGTGCTATTAGAGTTCATTCGTCTTTAGAACAATTCTGAAGAATCAGTGAGTGTCCCTTGGTTCACCATCAGCCATAAAATTACACATCCTGCTCCTCTGAGTTGTTGATACATTATTCCATGCCTTAGTTCCTGCAATTGATTCTTGAGATGTAACACTGCTTCTGGAGATGGACAAAAGTCAGAGCTTAATTTTTTCAGGAAATTTTGATTTAGTTTAGTTTCAGGAAAACAAACAAAACAACCAAAAACGAAGGGGGGGAAGAGGGAGGGATGGTACAAACCACCAAACATTCATCCCAAGTCCCAAACCAAATTTCTGCAGGAACACAGATGCACCTTTGCAATTACCACTGCAGGTACATGGTGGAATTTATATTTTTGTCCCTTTCTGTGCTCCCAGTGTGTATGGGTTCAGTAAATATTAAAAGCAAGTTGGGGGTGTTTAGTCTGGAGAAAAAGAAGCTCAAGGGAAACCTTATCGCTCTCTACAACTACCTGAAAGGAGGTTGTGGCCAGGTGGGAGTTGGTCTGTTCTCCCAGGCAACCAGGGGCAGAACAAGAGGACATGGCCTCAAGCTGCACCAGAAGAGGTTCAGTTTAGACATCAGGAAAAAATTCTTCACAGAAGGGGTCGTCAAGCATTAGAAGGGACAGGACAAGGAAGTGGTGAAGTCACCATCCTTCAAAGTGTTCAGGAAATGACTGGACATGGATGGCACTTAGTGCTGTGGTCTGATTGACAAGGCGCTGATCACCCACTGGTTGAACTTAACAATCTTGGAGGTCTTTTCCAATATAAATGATTTTGTGGTTCTGCTCTCCCCTCTGCTGTTTGCAGTAGTCCTCCCTCACCCTCCCAGGCTTTTTACTTCCCTAGCCCACATCCGCTTTAAAGATACTTTAGGAAAGTTTAAGTTCCTTGTGCTGTCTGCAGTAGGTGAGTTTCTATTCACTGCCAGCTCCCAGCTTCAGATCAGGACCCTCAATACTAACATACCAAGTTTTTTATCTCAGTTTTTCATCTATCTGCATTTATACCACTTCCCTCTCATTGAAGCTCCCCACAATAGAATGCTTTGGTATTATATAACTTCTGCAAATAGCAAGTTATTTCTGTGAAAGTGTATTGTGAAATAAATTGTATTGCATTGTATAGGAGACATAATACGACGTTCTCTGGAGGAAACAATTATTTGCTCAATAACGTCCACCACATTCAGCTCTTCAGCTTATGGGACATTCTTGTAAGGTCAGAAGGGTATTTTTCTTGGTGAAATAATTGTATTCTAACATAGAATATCCTCTTTCACTAAAAAAAGAAAACTACATAAAACTGCATAAAAGCAGTCTCATTATGGCCATAAGAGAAGTGGACTTTTCTCATTTAATTTATTTTGAAAAAATACATCTCCTACTTATTTTCAAAATTGTTATTTCTAGACATGGATGCCCACATAAATGAGATTTCTCCCTGTGTGAATCACAGATACAATGTAGTATTGGAAGGCCACGTATTGCAGACATTAGTTTTGAATGTTTTCTTAAATTCTTTGTTTCAGGTCTTCTGTGGATTGACTTATAAACAAAAATCCACTTTTTTTCTTTTTCATGTAACCATATTTAAACTTCTTTTATCTTCAAAGAAGTGTCACCAAAACAGTGAGATTTAAATGGCACCCAATAAGATCTTTTTGTTGCCCTCTTAGTTTTGGTTAGTAGATCTCATTCAAAATACCCCATCTTTGGAATATTGGGAGGTATTCAATGGAAGTCTTTTTAGTTGTGGCCTCTTTGTTAATAGCCTTGAACTTTTCTGTAGCATTAAGTTTTGATCACTGACTGTGTAATCACCTACTGTTTAGCAGAGGGCACAGTAGGCTCTCATCTTTGGGTAATGCAACTTTACTGATAAATCAGGTCAGCCAGTAAATAAAAATAAATTGAAAAAGGATTGTGGCCTTCTCTAAAAATGTACTTTTGTGTTTAGACTTTTAAGGATAAGGTGTGATACACGTAATCAAAAGAAGCAGAAAGCACCAATGGAGTGGTACTGTCCAGATGTACCTTAGGAGTTTCCAGCCTTAACACTCATTTAAACAGGATTCATGGGATGCTACTGAAGGGAGACAAGAACAGCTGTGCTGGAGGCGCTTTCAAAACAACTTATAAAATTTTGTGCCTCCTTAGGAAAGTGTAAAGTATTAAATGCTTTTGCAGCACAAATGTCATCCTTATTTTCTCAGCTTAAACAACTAAAGAGTACAAACATGAGGCTAGAAAATGTCTGTATCTTTATACATTTTTTTTTAACAAACTGTAAATTCTGCATTAAGCAGCACTTATTTCCAAAAATAGCCTTTAGAAATTTAACTTTGGCACATACTCATGTATATAATATCTTCTGTGTAGAACTGACTGTATGGTTTTTGTGGGGTTTTTGGTTTTGGTTTTGTTTTTTTTTTACTTTCTTTTATTTAGTTATTCAAAATGAGTCCTAACTAAATTTGGTTGTGACTAATCTTAGGCACCCTTGTTTCTGCATCTGTAGAATGGATTCAGGCAAGCCTGATTCAACTTATTACTTTTCTTCTGTCAGAACTGGAAATGAGGCAAAATTAGATGTAAAAATGTTTCCCCCTCAGTAAAGTAACGTCAATCTAACAGGATCTGCTTGGAGCTTTCCTTTGGCATGGTCAGCTAGACATTGTAAGAGCCTGTCAGATGATCCCTGATTAACTGAGACCGAAAAATAAAAATCAATATTTATATTAAGTAAGTGGTAGTTGGCAAGTAGATGGGAAGATATCCAACATTTAATGTAATTGACCCATATAACACATAAAAGGGTGGGGACCTGTGAAAAACTATTTTTCAGGATCTCAAAGAATGAGAAAGGACTACCTTTCTGTGGGCCATACTCAAATACTCTGTGCTTATCTGTCTCACTTTTCCTGATGTAGTATTGGTTTGAATTTGTCAAATTCAATATGAGAGACCCTCCTCAGCACAGAACACTTTTCACTCCACGTTAAAGTAGTCACATAATAATATAATATTATGTAGTCACATAATACCTTTTTGAAATACTTTTTTATTTGAGATCAGCACAAATACCCCTAGCAAAGAAATGTATCTTTCAATCCTCTCTTGTAAAGAATTTTCATATAGACTAATCTAGTCCAAATATGTACACATAATTTACACACGTTTCATATGCATATATTTGATCTGTATCTTCTTATCCAAAACTGTCCTTCAGGTAAGAGTTCCGATTTGTAAAGATCGCTTCTGTTCAAGTGTCAGTTGTATGTTTTTTCCATTATGAAGCAAATGCATTGTTACTTGTTAACTGTGAGAAGGGATAAGATGTTTCTTTATACATTTATCATAAACATCCTTAGCATAGGGGTCTGGAGAGCTAAGGAATATTGATGTAAGGTTAAAAAGAGCAAAATTTTTCTGCTAATGTTTCAGTTGGTGTGTATGAGTAAATGCTAGAGAAAGCCAAAGAATAGCACTGCTGGAAGATTCAAGTCCCTTCTGGCTCTTAGGGACACGTCCCCTGAAAAGAAGTGTAACAAACTAAAATCAAACAATTTAAAACCAGAAATGGAAAGTGGTTTGTTACTGAAACTTCACTGGATGTGACCTTCTGTTAAAAGCACTCAAAGTGTTTACATCACCAGATCTAAAAATAAATGATGGACGAAAAATTGGCAGGATGCTCTCTGAGTCTAAATGGTGTAATGTCATGTAGTTTGTAACTGCATGGATATTTGTCACTGCAATCCTGCATGAAGGACACATACTGTGAAAACTCTCATTAATGTGTTGCATTGCTTTTGAGTTGTGGTTTGTGATACTGGTCTGATATTTTCTCTTGTCTTCCCTGAATTCATTGTGGGGAAAGCTATCTGTTACTTTATGAATTGCACATAACTAAATATGAAATATGAAATGTGAAATATGCAAGTACCTGATTATAGCATCCATCTGTACTTGACACTTTCATTGACAAATTTGTTAAAATTATTTTCTTTTTGTGCCCCCCTGCAGGATATTATGAGCTGCTTGTGCCAGAGGAGGTCAACCAGGAAGGCCTGTGTGCTGAAGAGGAGCACCTTGTTTGCCATCTCATTCATACCTCTCAAGATTTTTAAGATTAATTATTTATCAAAGAAGCTTCTGTCAGAAGTTTGGACAGCACATGTGTTCTTTAATTATTCCTGACTTTTTTCTCCAGTGAAGCACATGGTGAGTTTCTTGAAATGGGGGTAAGGATGTTTTGTTTTCATGATGCCAAAAAACAGACTGAAGAAAGATGTTTCTATATTTGCTTGTGTGCTAGCAGCAACTAAAGACAACAATACTCTCATATCTATGCCACAGATCCCAGCTCAGATATTCAGCTCCTTACATGTGGGAGACTGTCACTAGCATCAGCAGGAGCTGAAATGTGCTGGACTGACACTTTTGGATGCTGAAGGTCTTTTTGTCATGTAATATGCATTTTAATAGATGACACAAGACATCATCCTGTATCATCACAGTCTTGATAATGAGAGGGAAGATGCATTGAGAGGACATGAGAATTAGTTACACTCATCATTGGGATCAGGCATGTGTGAGAAGGGAGAAGTATAGTGGGAAATCTTCACGTGCACCTCGTCTGTGGACTGAACTTGCCTGTCTGAAGATCAGCTTAAGTTTTTTCAGTTACTTTAATTTTCAAAAGAATTCAGTGATGCTTCAGGTGCCTCTCTGCAGAGGAGTTAGACAGTCTGCTTTCATAAAGCAATTTCATGCAGAAATTTTTTATTCAAATTTACATTACTTATGACTTTCTGGGAACATTTGCATAAGAAATATACTGTTTGCAGGGACATTTCTGTTAGGACCTTAACATATGCAAAAACTCAAATAAATACACATCTAAAGAAGCTGTGGCATCCAAAGGCTCTCACAAACATCTTTTAATACATTTGCAAGAAACCAACACCCTGGAAATGCTCTCCTAGCAGGTAAGGATTGCAGCCTCTAAACAGGTCAAGGTGATTTCTTAAGTGCTAATTCCTGGGTTTGTTCCCCAAAGGACCTAATAATGCCTATCACTGAGCAGGGCTAGTGATGTGGATCAAATGGAACTACTGTTCTGGTATAGCAAGAGTTGTCACGACTCATGATGCAGGAGCACACTGATGAGAAGATTTTCCAACTAGCTCATAAGTAAACATTCATGTCAGTGAACATTTTTTGCGAGAAAATTAGTAAAATATCAACAGTTCTTGAATTTGAGTTTTAATTCATCTGAATTAAGCATGTATTTTTCACTTAGGTCTAAAATATGCCTGTAGGGTTTCATTTAAGCTTATTCCTTTTCAGGAAATTAAAGCCATATAAATGCTTGATGTAAAAAGAAAACCAGGCTAAGAGATAAGGAAAGTTGAAAGGGTGGAACCATAAAGGAAGGAATGAGAGTAAGCGGAAGGAAAAGAAAAGAGCTAAATTAAGAGACACTCTTCCCCCCTTCTACTCTGAAATGAGCAATGGTGATCTTGCTTGCAACTTTCCCTTTGAGAGCAGTTACCTATGCTGCCTCCACCTGCCCCATTGGCTTTGTGACATGTTGAAGGCTATAAACTGGCCTTAGGTGGACTAGCTGGTCCCTGGTAGCAGGCAGCTCTTGGGGAGCAGCAGGCAGGCTTGGTTTCTTGCCTGTGAAAGAAAGACATTGGGTCAAGAGCCCCTTCTTTGCCACTTGAAAAGAGGAAAGAAACTTTCTGCTCCTTGAAATTATATGACTAAAACATTGATGCTTCCAGTTAAGTGGGGAGCGTGTATATTCTTTTCTGGAGTTACCTGAGGTACTGCTTCTCTTGCTCATCCCTGTTTGTTTGGAGTGTTACACAATTAGACAAAGGGAAGAGGAACAAATGAGTATCTGTGTGCTCTCTATATGATAGATTTTTGGAGAAGATGATGGTTTTGGTTTAAAGAGTGAGTTCTGAAGGCATGGGAATTACTCTAAGTCCTGTCAGAGGGGTATGGTTGGGTCTGTTCTTGAAGATCTTTTGTGATGTGATCTTCTGAGCCTAATGTGTGTTGTAGTCTCAGGTATGAGGTTGGCGTTTAGTCATTTGTATGGTGATTGTCTTGGGTGAGTTAACCAATGGGGCTTCTTGAGCTACAGATGAGGATTTCTTATTTTTTGCGTGCTATAAAAATAAATGTCTTTCAATGCTCCTAGTTTATGATGTTTACAGGCTGTTGGCTCATCTTGTTTCTTTGAGTGGTATGTGGTCATAAAACAAAAGAAATTTAGTTTTGGGAACAGATTTTTTTTTCCAACAGACATATTCCCAGCACTCCACCCTGGTGAATCCACTCCAACATTACCACACCTGAGAATAACTTAGATTTGTAGCTGTTGAGTAGGCTACAAATCAGTTTTATTTACAGTTTGGGAATGAGATGTTGATAAAGAGGCTGCCATAACCATGAAAGATACCATATTTTCAAGAATCCTGTTACTTGTGCAGCAGAGCACAAGCACTGACTGCCCAGGGGTGAGGGGGTTTCTCAGTCAGCCCCAAGAAAATTCTGTGCTCCCTGGTGACCAGAGCATCAGCACTGGGCCGTGGGCTGCTTTCCTCATCTTGGCTTGGCGCAGGAAAACCAAATACTGAATACTCACAGAACAATTCTTTTTCATGCTCCACTGGGGTCAATGAGGAACACAGTCTTCTGGCAGTGAAAGTATTGATGTCTCCTCATTAGAATGTGAACATAACACTTGTATAGATATCAAGTCTGTGGTACTCCAACAGGTTTTTTCTGTTTACTTTGGCAAATGTTCACTTTCTTTTTTTAATAACTATAAACCACTGTAAAGCTTAGGGGGTTTTGAGGGGGTTTTTTATATGTTTTCTCTGTATTTCTTCTCATTCAATTGTTGTCCGGTTGTGTTTGCAATCCCTTAGAACGGAATCATCAACTTGGTGGCGTCAGGGATCAGGACCCTCTGAAACCACAATTGCCAACAAAAAATAGTGGCCTTGTGTGCATGGTGCTGTTAATAAGAGGATCCAGGAAAGAAAGACAGTCTATATACAATATGTACAAGGGCCAAAATGGAGAAGCTTCTTTATTGCAAATTCATCTGGTTTTATAGTGCAAAGATTGTTTAGGTTAACACTGCCAATAGACAAAAGGAAAGGTGGTGATGTGTCACTGTCCCAGAGCCACAGGACAGTCACAAGATGATGTTTACATACCTAAGACGTTATATCATAGTCTGACATGCTGTAATACAGCCTAACATTCTGCTATAATTCAATGATACAAATAGAAGTTTTTCTTTTAATTCTTCCTCCTATTATGTTTCTCCAGCTGTGACTAACAGAATCAATCTGTAGCTCTTTTTTCACAGAGGTTGTATCTCTGTCACACCATACACATATGGTTTTCTCTGAACTTTCTTCTGTATTTTTCATAGTCACCTTTCTGATAGCTTTATTTGCTGCATTTTATTTCAGGGCACTGTCACTATTTATTTCTTGCATGAACTAAATTGAAAATTTGGAATCAGAATTGTTTGAATGTGGTTTCAAAATCTCCCTCTTTATCTCTGTGCTGCTTTTTTCATATTTTATTTCCATGTATAAAGTGTCTGGATTTGTTTTAAGTTGCATTGAAACAGAAATTTGTTATCTATACCAACAGAGCCCTGCAATAAATCTTCCTGCCCAAACTATATTTACTGTACAGATAGTATTTTTCAACAGCAAAATACTTATTTTGAGTAGAAAGAAAACAAACTCATTTTCTTAATTAACTTTTTTTACTGAGGGTTTAATGCATGTTCATTATAGAAATTGCAGCTCTCCTCTGAAAATTGACTGTAAAGAAAGTTCTTTGTGGGGTTCCATATTTATTGTGCCTTGGTGATTTTCAGATCAAGTACATGCAGTTTGGTAGTGAAAAGATGCTTTTGTTTTTCTACCTGGCAGCCTTGTGCATTCAACTGGGGCTCTGGCTCAAGCTGAGTTTTCTGCCTTCCCATGCATCAGCAACAGCAGGACAAATTACAGCTTCTGTTTACACCTGCCTTTTCAGTGCAGTTGTGCAGGTGTGACAAAATACAGCTTAGCAACCAGTTTTCCTTGTAATGTGAGGGAACTCAAATCTGGCTTGCCTGCTCCTGTGTTGGTTCTGTAAAACTAACAGGACTTATGAAGGGAGGAAATAATTTTTCTTTTTGTCATGGTCATAAGTACATTTACCCTTGAGAGACACATCTGCTAGACAGACAAACAAGTAGTTGACACAGTTCACACAGTCATATCCTGAAAAGCAAGTGTGTTGCTAGCTGGGGAAATAAACCCTTTTGAATGAGACAGCTGGTTGTGTTCTTCAGCTTCTATAGGTGCCTGCGTCTGGGAGGCCGTAGTGTGGAGTTGGTCCCTAATTCTCAAACCAAACATGCTTCTTTGCATGACAGAAGGTAGATCTCCTTCACAGAGCAGGGCTTCTGCTTGGTGAATAACATGTGGATAGGTATGGTGAACACTCAAGTTCCTGTAGTGATGTAGACAAAAAATCACTTTTCTCCTTGGGGGGTTCCAGTGTGAAATGTATGTCATTGAGACAAACAAGTCTAAGGCACCTGGGGAGGAAGATTCACTCCCTGGAGGACAATGACCCTCCAGCATCTGTGAAGGTTTTGGTGAGTGGCTTTTTGGATACCGTTGCCTAATTTGTGGATTAAAGTTGATTCCAAGTGGAAATGGGTCAAAGTAAGTCTGTCTCAGGGTAAAAATCCAAACCAGTATTTACTCAGGTTTTGGTAGACCAACTAACGTTTCTATTCCTGAGCTACCACCGTGACACCACTCCTCTGCAGCCACTGAGATCTTCAGTCATGTCTTTCCACAGCTGCTGCTTGACCCAGCAGACATCTCGTTCTAAACCACTATATTCAGAGGCTGACCGGACTCTGTAATGCCCGAGTGCCCGGAGAATTTTTGTGCTGCTATCCGCAGAGTAAAATGGACAGAAAAGAAGTCCACTGGTCACAGTTCATTTTTTAAGGAATCTTGCTGGTTATAAAAGTAGTTGCATCTCACTCCCCCCTTCACTCACTTGAAAATACTGCTAAATCCAGCAAGAGGAGAGGGATTCCTTGAATTCTTACTAGATAAAACTTGCCCAGATTATTTTTAATTACAGTGTGATTACACTTAAATGGAAGACAGGTTCCCTTGTGGTTCCTGTATTTGAGGCCACTGTGGAATCCCAATCTGTGGCCACAACTATTTTGTTTCATCCCTGTGTTTTTGTCCTCACACATGCTTTTTCTTTCAACATCTTCACATATTCACACTACCTGAGACTGCAGCTTTATTAAACACCCTTACAGTCCTTGTCATAACATCAATGTATTGCTACATTGAGTGAAAAGGTTTGGTGCACTTTTTACTTAAAAAGGTTGTATTTTATTCTTTTGAACTATAAAATTGTAAGTAGAAAGACCAGCATAAAAACACTGACAAGTAATTAATTACAAATGGATTTCTTGGCACATAAGAAAAGGTTTTCATTTTGCCGCTAATATAAGGAAAATAGGATTAAAACACATCAGGAGAAAAAAAAGCTTATATAGTTCATTTGAAGTGTGTTGGGTATGAATAGCAGTTTCACACTTGTGTGGAAGATGCTTAACTGAAATTTAAAATGGGTTCCCCTTTCCACACGGCTCCTAATGATTTTCTGTAGCATCTTCTGAAGCAAACTGTTGTGTAGCCTGGGGAGAATGGTTTGGGTACTTAATTTTGTATCCCAATGGCTGTAATAGGTGGGCTTCCACTGAAGTGTTAAAGTATCTGTGTAAGTCCCATTTCTCTAGTTCTCTCAGTTGCTGAAATGTTGGGGTGAGGGAGGAGAAGCGGGGGCAGGGCGGAGGGGAGAAGAGAGAGAGAGAGACAGAAAATAGAGAAAGACCACCCCTGCAGTCTGTGAGCTGAGGGTCTGGTGCCAGGACTATATGTTTAAGAGCAAGGACACATGTCTTTTAGGCAGATACTAAATTTAGAGATCCCTGTACATATTTGGGCTTCATATCCCTTTATGGGCAACAGGTTCCTCAGGGCCCAGTGAATTTATTATCCTTGTTGCCTCTACTTTTTTGAAACAGGGGGAGGGGAAAGGAAAACTCTTTATCTTTGTCCTCATCCTCCAAGTTTTTCAAGGGTCCTGAGCTTTCCTTCTGTAGATGTGTTTGTAAGGGCAAGATCTTTATCATGACTTAATGCTGACAGTGAGACAATATGATCAGAAGCCCTTTTTGTGGCTGTTAACTGAGACTGTGTTCTGCTGCCCAGGGAGCAGATTAATTCCCAGGCAGTGGTTTTGTTTTCTTCCTTTCGGGGTGTGAAAGTACTGTTTTTGTGGGTTAATTATCTGTATGTAGCGAGGAACAAAGGCCAGGGATCTGTGCTGATATTCTGAATAAAAGAATTTTCTAAATAATTGCTGAGAAAAGTTACGAAAACAAACTGGACTTCAGGCTCATACAGACCATAATGACTCCTATTCTGGCTTCTGAGATGCTGCTTGTTTAAATGACATTTAAAAAAAAAAAGAAAAAAAGCTAGCATTATTAAACACGGTCTCCTTGATGTCAGGAGACATGAGAATACCTCGAAGAACCCTGTATTCTTACTGTTAGAGCTGCAGTTGTTTGTTGTGGCTATGGGGGAGCAGGTCTCTCAGAAAATGAATGAGGTACTACCTTTTTAAGCATGGTACATTTCGATGGAAATTTTCTTAACTGCTGGAACCCTGGTTTTTACTTCCTTTTTTATACTTCCCAAGAAATCATTTTCTAACTTGCTAGTAGAAGGCGCATTCTAGAAGGGGAGAAGGGAGATGTCCAAAGAAGGACATGAGTCTGATGTCTCCGTGTTCATAACGACGGGTCTGTTTTCCATGCTAATATCCTGTTCCCATGTGTTTGCTACTTAGAAGCAAGCATGCAACATGTTATTTTGGTTTGCTTTTTACATGCACAGCTCTGCATGTCAGAGAATATGGATTGGAGTCTTCAGAGAATTGGCCTGTTCATTGCCAATTAAAACCAGAAATTATAGTGCTTTTGCTCTGGTTTAAGGTGGCACCTCTGAGAAGTGACTTTGCAAACACTGACTTAAACAGCTCAATCTTTTGATGAAAACTCTAAGACTGAAAGCACTATGTTAATTAGTGGAGCAGCAAATCAATAAATGTATCACTGTTGTCTCATCTGCTATCCAAATAAATTAATTCAGTATTTTACATCTGCACTTCCCTTCTTTACCCCTCACCCCATGGAGAAAAAGAATTTAAGATATTCACTGCACTTGCAGCTGTATGAAGGACAAATTAGAAACTGCTACTTTCTGTGAATACAACAGACTGATGTATTAGAGAATTTTTTTCTGAAAATGGCTTTCAATGGTACAGCCAGATAAAGTCATCTATTTTAGATCCATCTTTGCAAATAGGTCCTGTTGAAAAGGCTGACTGCTAAGACTGTTTGGCTCTCTGAATGAATCTAACTTTTGAAAAGTGTTTAAAGATTTAAGCTTAGCCCTAGACATCAATTTCCAAAAAGCTTTTGGACTTCAAACAATGAGCTTAACTAGCCTCTAGAATAACATGAAAGGTAGCACAATGTCTAGAACATCTATTGAAAAAGCCTCTAATATCTCTAAGTGCCCAATTTATCTCTGGATTTAATGTTAAAACTGATGGAATTTTTAAATGAGGAAAAAGTTCTTCTAAAATATAATCACAAACTGCTCTAAAACACTGTTCTGAACTGACTGGGACAGATTTAGTTTCTTGCATACCTATTTGCAGTAAGATATGCTGCTTGAGGGGATGATTTACTGTTTCTGTCAAAAGGAGCTGCAGTTCCTGTTGCAAAATTGTTAGAGGCTGAGTCTAAAGGGATTAGAAGATTTTAAGTTTAAGCTTTTTAGTGTACCATTTGGGTAATTTATGGTACCTCTTTTAGTGGCTGTGGAAATGGTCTGCTTTCTAATATGGTACCACTGATAGTTTTATAGAGGATTTTAATTGCCTTACAGTTAGCATTTTTAGCTCACTTCTAACCCCTTTCTTTGCTCATTCCTTTCCAGAAGTGAGTATTCCAGTTGCTTGACTCTGAAATATCTACTTTTTCCTTACTACTGTTCTTCACTGTAACACAAGTACATTTTACGTATGAGGATGGGAACAAGCAGGTTTGTCTGCAAATGTCTTCCTTAAAGGTTTCCAGTACCATAATGACAAGAAGGCCATAGAGGACTTGCCAAGATGTGACCGTGCACCCACAGATGTGGCAGTTGTCAGGTTTTCATACCATTTTAATTTGCATTAAGAGAAAATGGAAAAAAACCAAGGGTTTTTTTTTCAGTTAGCATCACAGCTCATCAGTCAAATTCGCTGTTTTGTGATGATTGTCTAATCTTAGATATGATTTAAGTGTTTTTCAGCTTCTGGGTATGTATTTTGAATTGAAGTTATTTCATAACCTGTCACAAGACACCAGCCAATATCAAATTCCTGACCTTCCCTATAGTTTCTAAAAAAAGCTGCTTTAGGTACTCAGTGCTTCCCATGGGAAGTTCTGGGTTTGTAGCAGGGGCGTGTATGAAAGTCCTTGCAGGTGGCACAATGGACTAGGACTTAATGTCTGTTGTGAACCTGAACTTCAGATGCTGAACCTTATGAAAGGTACAATACAACTATGATGTTGGCCACTACCAAACCAAAATACATCAATGTCTAAAACCATTCTTTACCCAGAAGAGGGATGGGGGAGGGTTGTGGAATTTTTTTACTTCTGTGTTTGGCACTTCTGATAGTACTAGAGGTGTATCTGAGCTCTTTGTCTCACTTTTAGGTAAGGCCTCTTGGTATTTCTTCAAGGGTATTTATGGTGGCCTGGTTCTTTTGGGAAGGGCTGAAGAGGATATTCCCCTAAGGAAGTCGACCTGTATTCCTTCTCTTTCTTAGTGTAAAATTACCATCTTCCAGCATTAACTGTTCTCTATTTTGACTTTTAAAGAAGAGGGAGTGATGTATTAGAGCCTTTCAATGGTTTTCATTTAGTTCTAGATGTCAGTGTTCTTTCTGTGGCTCTATTCTTTCTGTGAGACTGGGTCCTTTCAGACCTTACCAAGACATGACAATTACATCTACATATGACCAGAAAAAGAATGCCTATCTTTGAAAAATGAACTGCATTTTTTCAAGTAGGCAGTCTGAAACAGTTTCTCACTACTTTTTCTGCCGTGATCTGCTTTGGTGGGCAAAATCTAGATCTGTTGCCTTTTCAACTCAGTCATCCACATACAAATGTGTCTCTCCACGACATCTCTGAATGGAATTTTTCCAACAACTTTTTGATGGTGTCCGTCGCGAACTCTGTTGTCAGCTGTGCATCAGTCACTGTACAGAAAGCTAAGCCCTCTGGGAAGGGCTATAGCCTTTTATAAACCTCTTGTCTCTCCCAGTGCTTTGGGCTATTGTTTATTGCTGGAGAGGTGGTATTTTGAAGACTTAATTACTATTTTATATTCTTATCATATGTTTCTCAGGCCCAACCTACCTAGTCCCTTTCTAGGATTATAAATATTGTTTTGCATCCTGGTTTTCCTTGGGAAGATAGAATTACAAAACCAAGCTGGCATCAAATTACCTACATGTCTCCTTATCACAGAAGGTTATTGGTGAAATTAATTTCATTCTCATAGTCTTCAATTAAAATACAGTTTATCATGATGTACTTTATTGTGACTCACATGAAAAGACTTTAATGGATTATTTTTCAGCAGTGAAAATGCTATTTGTAATGTTTGGGGTGATTTCATGTGGCACTGCTTACACATGTGGGAGGAGAAAGAAAAATCTTGATCAGTTGATGGATTATTTCTAAATTGGCTTTGTCCTTAATGTTACAGTTCCTAATAATGATTTATAATACTTGACCATTTTCTTCTCCTTTAGGAAAAGATTTTTAAAATTGCTGTATTTAAATGTTCTTTTCCAAAAAGTGTTGGGATTGGAGGCTTTTTAAGCACTATTATTGTCTTATTCTATTCTACAGATAGGCATTTGTGTTATGAAGGATAACCTTGAAAGCTGCAAGTGTCACTGGTGACTGTGAATATATTTGTGTAACCTGAGAAAAGCTCACTGTAATTATTAGCTATCAGGGAATATTACTCTGGTACTAACAACAGTATCATAAGTAATAAAATTTCAAAGGATAATAGGGGCTGTTTTCTATTGGGGTTTTTAATCTGCTAAAACAACAAACAAGAGCGCCCTTCATAAGAACTTAAATGCATGATTGAATCCATTCTTTCAAGAAAAATAGCTAAATAGCTGTGGGTTTAGTGATATTCTCAATTGTTACAGATATCAAATACCTACGTTTTAATATTAGGAGAATCACTGAGGTTTTGAAGAACTTTGATGCTAGTTTGACAGAAGCACTTGATAATCCCAAATCAATTTCTGTCAGATTAAAATAATTTGACAGGTTTAGGTGTTGATGGGGTGGGTGGGACCATTTTGCTTCAGTTCTTCTGCCCAGCTATTCTAATTAATCTCCACTTAATTTAAAGAAATTACTTACTGTATCTGGTAATGAGTTAATTTGTAATTCAATTAGCAGCACCATTTGCAAGCCTTTAATGTGAACAAAAACACCTGCTGAACTGCTCAGCCTGTGTGATACCTGGGGGGTGGCAAGACGAATCTTCCTCCCCTGCCATGCCAGGGTAGGCAAGGCCAGGTCACACCACTGCCCACAGAGATGGACTGGTACCACCAAAATAGAGTAAAATTTTACTCCTTGTAAGTAGCTGTCAACTAGTGTCTAGTAGGGGCAGTGTTCCCATATTTGAGTCATGCTGCAAATTGACAGAACTATATGGGATAGCACAGGCCATTCCTTGTGTGTGGGTTGTTTTGACGCAGTCCTTAGCAGGGAAATACACCCACTCTCCTGAAATACTAAAGTATCATGTTGCTTCTCCACCACCCCCAAACTCCATCCCCCAAGTTCTGAGGAGATTTCTGGTAGCCATTTAGCAAAGACATTAGGTCAGTGTTTGATTTTGTTTTCTCTAGTGCCATTGAAAAAGGAAGGATGCACCACAGAGTTTGGATTGTTAACAATGCCCTGAAAGTCTGGGGAGTTGGGAAAAGTTTTAATAGGTGAATTTTTTTGATGAGTAGGTCTGTCCAGCTGTAATCTTGGCTAGTATGGAAGAGAGTGTTGTATTAAGTGCTCTCCCTAGTACATCACTTATACCACATATGTTGCTAATATTTTTTGTTGCTTTGATTAGAAAGGAGAGGTTTTATTTTGGGAAGTTTACAGCGAGTATACTGAAAAATGACATTTCCATTTTAAAACAACAAAACCCTTCAAACAAACAACCCCCTCCCAAACAAGTGGATCAGACAAAAAACCAGCAATCAGATCAGGCACTTTCTAAAACTGTTTTACACCTGGTTGCTCTAATTAATTGAAAAAAGGAAGCATGTTCCTTAGCTTTGTGAAGCTATAATGGAGTGAAGAAGATGCCTGTAAAGTCACCTGCTCAAAAGGCTTACACAAAGTTTACCCCGTCCTTGGTAAATAGACATTTTTGGGTTGGTATGATAAGATGATCTAAAATGGGGATAATGACACAACCAGAGTAGAAAAAAGCAGGTCTGCAGAAAACTGGCACAACAGGAAGGGTGACAGAGGGTGTCATAACACAGTTCACTGGGAAAGGAAAGGATAGAGGAGGGAAAAGAGATCAAGTGTCTGTATTTTCTACTAGACTGTGACTCAGGGTGGGATTTAAGCCAAATGACCAGATTTAATGCTTCTAATCACTTTTTTTATTCCAAGGTTCTTTTTTTCCCTTCATGACTAGCACCATTTAAGAAAAGACCTAACAGGCCAACGTTCATCTTAATTATGCTCTTTCAGGTTTGTGCACACTCACAATGCCAAGTATTCAAGGCGATCCAAATTCTTCTGCCTTTGGCAAAGGGATTTAAATGCTTGCCCCTAACACTTACATCCTATGTGCTGTATGTCACAGCCCCATTGAAGTGACAGTGGCAATGCTAAAATGAGGTTATAGCTTCTGAATATTTTATATGTTTAGAATCACAGACAGAGGAAGGTAGAGCTCAACTAGCAGATGAAGACTAATACATGAAGATGATTAATATAAGTGTTGCTGGCTCTTGCTGTAGTGGATGCAGGGCTGTAACAAGTCACAAACGTACAAACCTGTGGTATCTGCCTTCAGAATGACACCAGTTGCCTCATAAAAAATTAGTTTTGAATGAGCACCAATATAAAATGACAGCCAGCTGGCTTGCTCTTTTTTTGTTGTTGGTTGGTTTTGGAGTGTTCTAGGGGCTTAAAGGTTTTTGTTGCAATGTGGTTCCCAGGAATTGAAGCTTCTGTTACAGTAATCACTGGCTCCTGTTGCTTCTTTGTGTAAAGAACTGGAAAACCTTACTGTGTGATGTGCTTTGAGAGCTCTTTGTGGCTTTTAGGAATATAAAAACTCTAAAATTTTGCCTCCTGAATTTACATTGAATTTATTAGATAGCTTGGGCTATGTAATTAAAATGTCAGTCGTTTGGTTTTTTTTCCTCTGACTCTTATGACTTACTGTAATTTCTGTATTCCTAAAATATGGACTCCTGAACTGGAATGCAATATTTAGAAATGTATTTCCCTTGGTGTGCAACTTAAGATGACATTAGCTCTACCAGCTTAATGTCAGCTAAGAGCTCCTCTTGAACAGCTTAACTCTGATCCTTAAATGCTCTCTAACTCATTTAATAGTTACTGCCCATTGTTGATTTTTTTTTCCATATGGCTGTATTAAAAACATATTCTTGGGCTGTTGCCAGTTTACTAAGTCACTGAACTGTCACCAGTTTGCCCATTCACTTTTTCATCTTGCTGCCAAAATAACCTTTGTGCCCTCAGCACTTTCACAATTGTTTATTGCTATATGTGCTTTGTTATTGAACTATATCAAACCTGATCCCTTCAGGATTCAAGTGACTCAAGTCTGGTTTGTTGATGTGGGCTGTGTCTTTAAATGTAGAAAGGAATTGTTTAGGCTGTTGTGTAGTTCATTAATGTGTACGTTGTCAAGATCATTAATTATGTTGTGAACATCTAAGCTGCAATAATACCGTGGTAAAATGCTACCTAATATCATTATCGTTGCCCTTATTGGTCAGGTCTTTGGCCTTCTGTGCTTGAAAAGCAGAGGGATATTTTTTTTTCCAACTCAAGTGTACTTGTTATCAAATACTTTGATAATCCCATACTAGCTCTGAAGTTATTTTGTCTTGTGTTTGTCAGACAATTAACTTGTACAGGATCGTGGGATAATTCAAGTTCGAAGGGACCTTTACTCCAATCTTCTGCAAGCAGTGTTAGATGAGAGACAAGGCTGTTCAGGGCATTACCCAGCCAGACCTTGAAAACTTTCATGTGCGGAGACTGCACAGCCTGTCTGGGTCCCTGTGCCTCTGTCTTCGTCATGAAAGACTTCTATTCCTTTCACCTTCACACAGTTTTTATGAGTATGTAGTGTTTGAAGTTAGAGGAGATTTTTCATAGTTTTTTATTCAGCTGGCCTAGCTTAATACTTCATAGATGTTTCTCAGTGACAGGACAACATATAGTTATTAAAGCAATGTACAATACTATTGCAAATGTGAACAGGAAGAATTTTGTACAAATTTTCTGCTTTGACACAGAAAGCGGTTTTGTTATGAAAACATTTTCCATTCAAAAGTGAAGAACTGTGGCATTTTTCAAGCAAAGGAAATGTTATAATATGTTGTACTATAAGAAGTTAATGTTCTATATTTTCACAACAGACATCTGAATGGCTGAAGGTTGCTACTGCTGAACACAGTTGTCACTGTGCAGTGAGTAGATGCTCCAAGTCTAGTTATCACAAAAAGCATGCTGGTTTAGACAGCACTGGTTTGCGCTTCAGTTGGCAGAAAAGCTGTGCTGTCCCTGGGGAGCCTGATCCAAGGCAGAAGGAAAGCTTTTCCAGAGCAGAGCTCTTTCTGGTAGAGGAAATGACATATGCTTACATTGGTTTATACCTGTTTTGAGAGTCTCTGCTGAATAGTCGTCTGCACTGGCGTCCAAGACTGCCAACCCAACGTACCTCACAAGCACTGCAATTTTGCTGTAATCCCTCCCATGTGAATTGAGGCATACTCTCTAAGTGAATTGCTGGGAAGAAAGATGGGAACTGTGTTGTTCTAGTGGAAGCATTCTAGGAGCAGATAATCCGTGTGGGGGGATGATACCTGCACTGACCATAACACTGTTATAAAGAGCTGTCCCTTTGTCTCCCATAGCAGATGTAAGGGAGTGCTTTAGTTTAGTAAATCTCATCTATCCCTCAGCTCTTTCTTTAGTTCTTCTCTATCTCCTCTCCCTTCTAGTGCTGAGAAAAACAGAAGTCCACACAGGAAAATATCTGGTAGGTCAGTGAACTCAGTGAACGTCCAACAATGTCACTAAGAGATGGGGAGCCAAATTCCAGATATCAGATAAGTGTACCTAATGATGGACTTGAAATTATTGAAGTTTCAAACTGTATTTGCTGCTTATAGCAACTTTAAAATACTGGTGTCCATGTTTAAAAGGCCAGCCTCATTATAGGGTAGACATAAGGTATTTTAGTGTTAGTGCTTTAGTGAGGGCCTTTGTTAGGATATATGAAGTCATAGAGGATAGCTGAAATAGGTCTATAGATTCACTAGCTTGAACACTTTAAAAGTCTTGGTATAAAGCCCAAAGCCTTTGTTCCAAAATGTGTGATTCAAAGCACTGTTGCTTCACTAAGCCATTTGAAATATGCACCCAACTTCTGTCCTATTTTAAATAGTAGGAAATCAAGGATACTTAAGAAAAGATACTTTAAAAAGTGGTATGCAGAGGATATTTTTCCTAGTATATCTCCGATTTAAAGACTTCCTGGAGTAGTATGCATTTTTAAGTGTTCTGGAAAGTGTCAAGATAGCACAGTGATGTACCTAGGCTTATTTTGATCACTAGTTAGATAAATATGGTGTTAAAATTGAACTCTTGTTTGTCATCTCTTCTACCCTAATAATTTCTTTCAAAGTTTATCAGATAAATTGCATTCAGTCTGGGAAATTCAGACAGAAAGTCAAACTATAAATATCTCAAGAATGAAAATGTTCAGTTAAGGCACAAAAAACCTAAGCCCAGTCCTTTACCAATAGTACACATTCATTATGATTTTAATATGATCTTAATTTGAATTAGCTGAAAAAATGCAGTTTGTTTTTAGAAGACTCATCCAATTTTTCTCTTTTATTATTTCCATCAGTATAGGGCAGAGTTAGGGCTGTTTGGATGCCCTTAACTGTAATTATGCTATTGCAAGCAATTTATGCAATGTTTACATGCATATAATACATTGTATATTAACTTCATTAACCCTAATGTGCTTTGGATCAGGTCCAATGTTGCTGTGTTGCTGAATTTGTAAAATGCTTTGGGATACTTCAGATAAAAGGCACTGTGATAAAGTGGGAGCTAGTAATTACTATAAGCATGAGGAAGTGGTTATATTTGACTTTAGCCATTGACCCATAACTCTTGGAAAGAAATTGAAAACTAAATGATGGATACTGCAGAGTAGCATCCCATCATAAAAATTATGCAATTTCATAGTTTCTAATCTAACTATCCAGTTCTGAAGGCAGAAGGTGAGACATTTTTGTCTAGTTAACAGTTAAACAAAGCTCTGGGTATTTCTTTTTCTGACTTGCTCTTTGCATGATGAGCTGTGGGCTCATCTGAAGCATGTCACAGCCTTCAAAGCACCAACATGGCCAGCTGCACTGTTCTAAAGACAATTCCGTTCTGCAGTGTCCTCCTTCTTTTCAGCTGTCATGCTATCCTTCCTTTGTATTGCCTTGGTACAGTGATACACAATGCACGTGAAGCACAGTCTTTGTAATCCTTCTAGTGACTTAGTATTGGCATTTATCTTCACGATATTGCTCAGGTGTTGGCAAGGTTGCAGATTGACATGGTCAGATACCCAACAAAACAGGAATCTGCAACACTCCAGATCTCACGAAGTCTGGGCACCATCCATTTGGCTGCCAGCAGTGAAACTTGATTAGCAAGAAACAAGCAGAATGTATCTGAGAATTTACACTACAGTGCATCTCACGGAAGCCAAATTAGGAGGAATGCAAATGCTAAATGCGTGCTTGCTACAATGGAAATAAGACCTCATTGCAGTCTACAACTTCCCTATGAGGGGAAGTGGAGGGACAGGCACTGATCTGTTTTCTGTGGTGACCAGTGATATAGGAGCTGAGGGAATGGCCTGAAGTTGACTTAGGGGAGGTTTAAGCTAGATATTAGGAAAAGTTTCTTCACCCAGAGGGTGGTTGAGTGCTGGAACAGATTCCCCAGTGAAGTGGTCACAGCATCAAGTCTGACAGGGTTCAAGAAGTGTTTGGACAACACACTCGGGCTTGTGATGTGACACTTGGAGTGTCCTGTGTGGAGACAGGAGTTGGACTTTGATTCTTGTGGATCACATCCGACTCAGAAGATTCTGTGATGCTAAGTGTAAGGAAGGTAAACACATTGCTTCTGAGGTAAGGAAAGGAGAACTTGTCTGCCTGGTTTGCATAGTCATCAACTACTAAGTACATCTTGTCATTTTCTTGGGATTTATATTTGCTTTTTTAAGCCATCTTTATTGCTTTTTGAACAGAAAATTGTTCAACTGCCCGGTCTTTGTATAGAGAATTCTATGGAAGACGATCCCAATGCTGTCAGTCACTGAATGTCGTGATAGCAGAGCCAAAAGTTTTCTGGACAGTATTAAAAACCAAAGAAACTTCAAGACTCTTGCATGAAAAAAATAAAAATCTTCAAAACAACCATTGACTCTTCTATCAAAATGGAGTAGAGATGGAAGGAACTTGGGGAAGAGGGCATGTTTCCAAAGACTTGAGGGGGGGCAATGCTTTTTTAAATGTTAAGTGAGACATGCTACTCTAGTCAGCTTATCTCTTCAAATTTTGAAAATAAGGTCCTGGCATGACGTTTAGTTTTCATTCTTCTTTAAAGGATCACACTGCCTGTGGCTTAGGAACATGAATTTGTTGGCAAGCTTGTCCCACAGAGGGGCGTCCCTCTTCTGCAAAGTGGTGGCCCTTTGGATTGTAGTTCAGCTGTGGTGCTGTGCAGGGGTCTGAAGACAGCACAGACCAAAAGGGTGAAAAACTTCTCCATTTCCTGATGTCATTTAATGACTTTGCCATTGTATTGGAAATATTATTTATTACATTTCCTATATTAAATAGCAAATATTTGTCATGATGAGTAATTAACATGTGTCTTAGCAAAGGTCAAAACAAATGTATCGCTCAACAACAGAGATATAAACCATCTCTTTCCTGTGGTGACAGATTTTGTGTACAAAAACTATACCTCACCACTGCAAAGATCCTGGTTCAAGCACCTGAAATGCAAGTATTCTTAGTTAGAAGATGAATGTCAGAACCATTCATATCATTTACAGGGCAGCTCTGCTTCTGGACAAAAAATGTCCTTGGTATATTTAAAAACAAAATAAAAAAACTCCTAGCAAGGAGTTCAAACCCTACTTTCCCAATGAGAAAGAAGTTAAGGGTGTTGTGTGGCAATAAATATAATCTGCTTACAGAGAGGCCATATTTTTGCCAGTAAAACAATTTATTTAGAAAAGCAGACATATCAATCTAAGGTAATTACAAATTGCAACAGGAAAATTAAAGTAAGTACCTCAGAGGCACTTGCTGTGGAAGGAATTTTCAAATAGAAACATACTGGATGGAAAATATGTATTGTTTCTGTCCACAGTCTAGATTAGTTGCTGAATTAATATGCACTAATGTACATTTATGCACTCCTGCTAATCATATCCAGAACACTTCTGAAGTAAATAGACTCGCTGTGTTCCAGCTAGTCTTGTTGTACAAAGCATAGCACTAATCAAGCAAGTTATCTGTGCAATTAGGGAATAGAAATCACATGGGACATCATATATTATCATTCGTCTGCTCTGTTTTTAAGATCCTGAAATGCAAATAGGTAATAAATTGTGTTAGTGATAATTTTTTATTATTTTATCTTGAAATTAGCGAGAGGCAGGCACCCAAATGGGACATATTGACAGAAATTGCTGTCTTCTTTCATCCCTTCCCCCCTCCCACTCCACATGCATGATGTGTTGTTGAAGCACCTAACCCCACTTCCTTGCCAGAAATACAAGAATGGGGCTACTGTTGGATCTTGAACTATCCTAGAGGCAGATGCTTTCCTCCGCCTTGCAGCATAGGGAAAGAAGGGACAGAGAGGAGAAATCAGAGGGAGTCAGGAAAGCAAGTGCAATTATATGTGCGAAACACACTGAAATGCCCACTCTGATGGAGAATATCTCTGAGTCTGAAGGAGGGAGTATGCTCTCAGGCTGAATACCACAAAGCAAAAATTTTCTCATTTCATTTAACAGATTATTATCAGGAACCCTCTGGCAGGAGCAAGAGCTTCAGAGCTTTCTCTTTGGAGCTCCAAAAGTGGTGCAGAATTAAAGCATGCAGCAGTGGAGGCCATCAAGCAAACTGAGTGGCTACATGTGCTGGGTTGGGTGGCCTAGGAGAGAGGTAGTGGCTAAACTAACTGATTTTTAAGAAGGAGGAAGGTCATTGCACATGGGCAACAATCATCTCTTCCATATATGTTTGCCTGAGCCATTCATATTTTGGCTACAGCACAGGCTTAAATTCCAAAAATTACTTTTTGTGGCTTCTTCTGTGTTTTCATTTATAACCTCAGAAAACTCTTGCTATAAAAGCACTTCTAATCTGTCATTTGGGAGGACACACAGCCACACATTCTGGAAATCAGTAACCAAAGATGGTCCATGCATTTAGGAACAGGGGAGATGTGGTCTGAACCAAGAGAAAAGCTCACACAATTTATTTTTTTTTCAAGCAGCAATTACTTAACAGAGAAATGTAATCAACAATTCTTAGTCTTTCAGACAAGTCTGTGCAAAGCTGTGATGGGAAGATGGCACACAGGAGGATAGGCGGTCTCTTACTGAAGTAAGGAGCAAGATAATTGTACAAACAAAGAAGGATCTCATTTGCAATATTTGTAACTTCAGGTTTTCCTTATCATAACATATCATTTGTTTTCCATAAAATATTGGAAATTGTATCAAATGATAGGTGACTACTAGTAGTTTTTAAATCCAAATGTTGGTATGAGGATGCAGAGTGAACAGATAGTGAACCATTTCATCCCTCTGGAGAGAAGGGAATTTTCTACACTAAACTTGAATAATTTCCAAGACTGAACACATCCCACTTGCTTTTACAAGTAGGAAAATGTATTTGAACACACTTTGTTTTCCCTGAATTGTTTGCTTATCCTCGAGTGATATAAGCCAAGCACATGTAAGGTCTTTATGGGGGATGGAGGATTGGTGTCAGTGTGACATAAATAGACCTCTCAAATATACAGGCCTAGGAGCTCTGAATAAAGAGCAGTTGTCAGAGAGTACACAGGTAGATGTGGACAGTGGGAATTCATCCACACTTAGCTCAAAAAGAAAACACTCTTTCCACACATGTAATGACACATCCCAAGAGTACCTGCTGCCAGGTAATCTATTGATTTTAGACAGGTTGTTGCAGAAAATGGAAGTTATTGGTCAAAATATGGTTCTCATATAGCAAGATAGAAAGCAACTGGAGTTGACTGAAATTATTAACTGCTAAAAAATTAACTGACATGTTTGGTCATCTCCCTCTACTCTTTCCTTGGATGGACCTAGATTTCTGAAAATATGTGGTATTCAGATTATTTTATTCAGAGTGTTTGGATAAAGTGGGGTCTGTTGTTCTCAGCCTTTCAGTAATAGATAAATCAATAGTTGTGGTCCTGAGGGGCAAGAGGGGTAATGCTGCCAGCCAACCTTGGGTCTTAAGCCACAGCCTGTGGGAAGCATCTGTTGAGAAAGGTATGTGCAGGCAAAATATATTCAGGCTGCCGAGAAAGGGAAAATTGACTTATCGAAACCAGAAAGGAGTAAGGGCCACAGATTTAGGAAGACTGAAGAAGTCAAAGGGTCTGCTGGTCTTTGGAATTTTATGGGAGGTTTGCACTCATTTTCTTATAAGGTTATTGTCCAGATGAAAATCCTGGGAATTGTTGAAGTGAAAGGAAGTTAAAATACTACTGAGGTTTTTAATATTGCAATGTTTTTGCTGTTGGGATGCTATAATTTATAGTTGGTAACTTTTCTTGGCATCTCTTCACTGTTTAATGTTAACTGAATGAAAATTTCAAATTGTAAATTTTAATCTGAATTACGGATTTTTGAAAAGAGGAAAGACTTCCACTTTCTATATAAACCCCGGATAGGAGGAGTATCATGTTTGGAGGGAGGGAAATAAAAACCCCCAACAAAACAAAGCAAGATCAAACAAATAAAAGCCAACCACAAATTAAAGCCATTCCTACAAAAAATACTGGAGTGATTTCCCAGTTGTGCTGTGATACAAATGCACATCTGCAAAAGATAAACGTTTGATAAAACAATATCACAAATAGGTATTTCTAGTAGCAAATATCTGATTCCATATAATGTATCAGTAGATTATTGTGTATCAGTATTAATAATGTATGTAGAGGAAGATTTTTATTCTCAGCCATGTTGTCTTTTGTCAATAGTTGAGGAAACGGCCATTAGATCAGGTTCATATGAGAGACCTATTTTTTACATTTCACAGATGCATTACACACCTGCCTTTATGCTTTGTCTTTGTCTTACAAAACAAATAATCCCTGAAGCTAATGAAGTACTCAGCTAAATGCCTTGCCTAACAGGAAATAAGATTCCATTAGATCCTGGTTCTGCAGAACCTGTAAGTAAGTGTTAAAATCTCTTAACCCTCTGCAGAGGGTTTAGGAAGGTGTGTGCTCAGAGGCCCCTGTTCAGTGAACATGCTTGGTTTCCATGAGTAGTTTGTCTTTCAGCATCAATAACAGAGCACTCTGAGCACTGATGAAGCAACGTGCTCATCGGGGACAAGATTAGCTTCAACTGATCATATCTTTAGCAGCTTCTGTCTCCTTTACACCTTCTCCACTCCTTTGAACAGAAAACAAGAAGAATGTGCTTTTATACCTCTGGAAAAAAAATGGATTTGTCTTCCACTGGAAATGTTATCCTTCTGTTTATGTAGGACCTGCTGGCAGATGGGGTAATCAAAAATGTCATAGACGCTATCGTAGTCATCATTGTCAGAAGATCATATTTTTTTTTTTAATTAAAACGGGGGGAAGGGAATTACTAAAACCTCTAAAATATCTACTTTATGAAAAATCTTCCAGTCAGTGCTTTATTATACAATCCAGTATGCCCCTATAAAAAACCCAGTACCAAAGCAAAAAAATGAGATGACAAAAGCCTTCCAGTCCAGAAACACAGCTGAACTGCAGCTCTAGTGCTATGCAGAGAACCTCAGGTCTCTCTAATAGGAGCTACTGTCACAGTGATTGTCACATAGTCCCAACTGCATACCTTGGATGGGGACCTCAACCTCCATTTGATGGAATAATCCTAGTAATTTTGTGTGAGAACATGGTGTCATCTTAGTGCTTATTTGAATAGCTTCTGTTTTGTCAAGGGTATCCTGTAGTATCTGGCTGGATTCTGGCATTTCAAAGACTGTCATAAGAACATTAGATCACATCCAGGTTCTCTAGGTACCATCTTTGTTAATAGAATGACTTCAGTACCCCTTTAACCTTCTTCCCAAAATCTCTTCCTCCAGTCATCAGGTGAAAAGTGTATTTTTTTCCACCTAAATCCAAGGAGTATGAAGCACCATGTTCACAGACATGTAATACAGTTGTGGGTAATGCTCACACAGTATCTTGAATGTAGAAGGACAGCAGTCTTTAGGTTCTGAGACACTTTAAGAAAATACTTTTGTCCCTATAGTTGCTGAAGTTGTCTGTCTTGTTTCTCAGATCCTCCCAGTGCAGCATTTCTGAACAGACACCACAGGATTTGCAAGGCAATGCAAAATTACATTGGAGATACCAGTCCCGAACAAAGACAGGTGAATGTATGATAGATACCAAAAGGTCAAATTCTGCACTGACATTTACAAAGACGTCTCTATAGGTCTTGATATTTTTTTCTATTATCCCTGTGCTTACATTTTATATTCATGTTGTCTAGATTCTACAGTTCTCACCTCCTCTTTTCTTAACCTTCTATTTATACCTGTTCTCCCCTATGCACATCTATATGTTAAGACAATTACTATGTGCATGGCCATACATTTATATGAAGTTATTTAAGGGTGGTAAATTGAAGCAACACAAAAGCATGAATATATTTATAGAATGTTGCCTAAACTCCTCATTTTCTTAGAAATCAAATCCAGTAAAGGTCTAGTAGATAACTAACTTGGGAAACCTTGAAACATGGAAACTGGTGGGACAACCCTACTTTTCAGGCACATCAAGCTGTCAAACAGTAAGTCATAGCTGTAGAGACCAACATGCACGGAGAATTGCTGTGATGAGTTTAGATTGCAATGGGAAGAAAGCATAAAAAGTTTTGTTTCCTCTCCTAGTGGTAGCTATTTAAAACCAAGATACTAACAGCAAAATAATAAGAAGACCAAACTTATCCTTAAATGAAGAATTTCTAAGGGCCTGGAAATATTTGGTCTGAATTCTGAAGTTTGCTCTTTGGGTTTGTGAAGGCATCAGTTACTTACATTTCTTACTGCTGCCTGAAAATCATGGGATGTGACGACTTAGAGAGTCTGCACGTCCACTGTGGTTTCATATTGGCTGTAATTCAAAAGGTAATGTTTGAACAACTTGAAGATGACAAAGTTAAGACCTAGTTCATTTGGAAATGCTAAAGTTCTTTGTGTCCCCTCAGCTCAATGTCCTTGTTCATGCTCTAAAATACATTGTTTTAAAGCACTTGATATCATGAACTAATGTGCTGTTTCCCTTTCTTCCTAATTTTGAATCTCTGCCATGGGTTGTAAAAGGATTTTGCAAAATAGAGGGAATTTCAGACTTAAAACTCAGTGCTGTTTAAGGTTGTGGAAGCTCACTCACCTTGTCACAGCTGCCTAAGTGATGGGCAATTGCTCAACAGGGTCTATTGTGCAGGCAGCATGTTGGAAGCATTACTGTCACCTTGTGTATCTTCACTTAAATCAGAAGGACATGTCGGGCTATTAAAATCTAATGTCTAAAAAAATGGTGTGAACTGCTAGTGAAGTTCCATGTGAAACAGCTTCTGTTAAAGGTATTTCTAAGCTTTTTTCTTCTATTGTAAGCCAGAATCCCTTACCCTCAACAAAAGCATAATAGAAAATTAAATGCACTCATAGATGCTGCAGAACAAGACAATGTAACTGAAGTGGGAATAATCCTATAGTACTGCTCAAGACACTCAGATTTTCTTATTTTGCTTTTCTTTTTTACCCTTTTGTGTTCTTGTAGCTCCGTCAGCAAAAACTGGGTCACACAGGATGTTCATAGTTTTTTTAAAAACATTCTGGACTTAACAGAGCCACAGAAACTCAAAGTATTGTTATTGCAGTAATATTGCTTATCATAAAATATGTCATTAAGTGCAAATTAAGTAGTAAAACAAAATAACTGAGAGAATAAAAAGATCATTAAACTAAACAGAAGGTGATATTAGGAGCATGAAACCACTGAGAAACAAGTTTTATATCAGAGTAACAAATAGGTTCTGTAATCTGAGATGTGTATCTCACAGCTTGCATTCAAAAAGCAGTTCCTCACTTGTATGGAAAGCAGGTCTTTAGGTACTGAGAGTGCTGTAGCAAGTTTCCCTCCTTGTCTGTCTGTATGAGGCAAACACGATTGGCAAAGATTACAAAGAAATAAAGGGATATTTGAAGTGTCAGTGATGACAAAGTATGATCCCATTCTGCTGCTAGTCTTTTAAGTAGAGCGATAAAACTGAATTTGTATGTAAAGTGACCTTCCTCTTTTCGTTCATCTTCCTTTTTAAAGTGTGTATGGAGAATAACTTGTTCCACTGCTGTTGTCTCCTTTCACGGGTGAGTTTTGATCGGAACTAAGCTATTGATGTCTGATAACATTTATTCTATTTCACTGGAAATAGCTATGTGATCTCTGCCAAAGAGGAAGTGCTTTGCCTATCCTCAATCTGCAACCTTACTTTTAGAATTAGCCCCGGGCGCTCATGAATCAGATCTCTGAACTCATGCATCTCAACATGTTTTTTGTTTCACCTGTGAATTGTGCAAGTGCAAACCTTTGTGTTCACAGAGCAGTTTTATAGTTTTTGTCTCTTACTTCAGTGGATTCTTTGTGCCATTCCCATGTTGCCTACCTTTTTTGCTTTTGTGTACAATACAGGTTGTTTCACTTGTGATGTACTGGAATTTGTGTGTGCTTGCTGCTGGATGAGAGATTGAACATTTCTCTGATTTTTAGATTTCCATGACAAGTTAATGACTCCAAGTTATTCTTAAATAACACTTTATTTGGCATGACACTGTGTTTACTGTAAAAGGAAGAACAGGACAGCTAACACTTCTTAAAATTTGAGATAACAAAGAATAATGTGGAAAAGAAAAAATGCAAATTTGTTTAGGTGTTTCAGTGAAGCCCAGAGTAGACTAGTTATCCAGCTATATGAATCAGATGAAACTTTCCAACTGATAACATATCAAATCATGAAGTTGTGGACCAATATGTTAGAGGAAAAACTGTAACAAAGATTTTGAGACACAAAAGAATATTGTTGGTGAGGATTAAATCTGTAACCAAAAGATGCTACAGTCTCAACGATGGCAAACAAAACATTGACAGAATTACAAAGCTCAAGCAGCTGTCCATAACAGCAAAACAGATGCTACAGTACACTTCTGATCTAACCACTCAGCCAGCATCCACATTGAAAATTAAAATGGTTTTCAGGAAAGGAATGAGGTTCATCCATGCTCTGTAAATAAATACAGTTGCCTTTGCTTGTCTCCCTCATTGTCCTCATCCTATGAGCTTATCTGATACCCAAATTTTTTTCTGTGCAGAAGAGTAAGGCTTGTTTCTGGCTTCTCTACATCAGAATCTTCTGTCTGTAACAATTTCACCAACACTGAGGATGTTTATTGAGTAGATGCCCACTAGAGGTTGGGCATTTCAATTTGAGAACATCACTCCTCACCAGAGCCTACCATAACAGATGTCTCATTTTCTGATACAGTACTGAATTCTGCATGACATCTGAATTTTCATCATGGAAATGCCCTTCTGCAGATATAGAAACAAACTAAATCTGCAGTGCATTAAGGGGAGAAGAAAGGGTCTGAGCCTTTTTCTCTGTGTGTGTGAAGTGTATAGTACAGCATGGCGAATAGCAAAACTCTTGCTGGCTTTGTTAAGGTTGTTGTTTGTTTTTTAAGCAGTAGGAGAGTATTCTGAAGACATATGGAAATGCAAAGCAGTCGAAGCAATGAGAACTATCTGATGGGATGAGTGATGAAAAGCAGGTGTACTGTGTAGGAGGACAATGGAATAGCCTCCAACACTTTATTTATGAGAATGTCCTTTATCTCTGTCTCCCTACAGCAGACACGTGGCAGAACTGTCTTTTCAAAAGTGGATCAAAGAATGTGGCAAGACATTCTTTTCCTCTCCCATTTATCCTTCCATGTTCATCATACAAGCCATCTATTTTAGGTTCCAAGGAAAGTTGAGAAATTAAATTTTCTGCCAACTTGATTTCAATGCCATCTTTTTTTGTTTCAGATTAATTGGTGAGCAGTATGTTGTTCTTAAGTAAGCTGTTACCTAATGTAGTGAAAGTGATGGAAAGGCAAGGGGATATCCTTTAGTGACAGTACAGCTGCTCCCTTACATGAGTGCCATAGATTAACAAATGAAACTTCTGGTCTTCAAATTCTCATCAGTAAAGACCTATTGGTGTTGGCTCCAAGACAAATAAGTTCAACAGATGTAGGCTCAGAAGCATAGTGTCTCTTTGTGCTAAAGTACTCTACCCAGAGTCATCAGAAAGATTTTAGTTTGCCAAGTACTGATTTAGGTGCTCTGTGTACCCTAGAGTTATTTTCTCACATGGTGGGAATGCTGAGTTGAAACCTGGCTTGTCCTTTCCTGAAGCCATTCAAACATCCTCCTAAATTTTCCCTGTCCAACCACACTTTTTTAATAGAAACATGTTAGAGAAGCATCAACTTCAGAGAAACAGCCATTAGTTGGACATATTCTCAAAAAAAGAAACAGTCTCTCATTGAAAAACACAAGACCAGCCTCGCTATTATTAGATCCTTTTGGCAAAACTTCAGCTACCACGTCCCTAGAAGAAACAATGATGGTGAGTGGGGAGGGAGAATGGGGAGAGTAATGATGAGAGAATAGCTAGAAATTAAAGTCCACAGAAATGTGGGAGCTTGGGCTCATCCAGCTCTGCCTTTGGATCAACCTCTGCTCTCACTGAAGTCAGTGGCACGGCTCCCACTTCCAGCAAAGGGATGAGAAGGAATGCTGAACCTACAGTTCCGATTTCTGAGGATACATTTTGGAGAAGAAGAAAAATGGAAAATCATCAAACATACTGCCACCAATTGTATAATTGAATGTTTTACCACAGCTTGGTGATAACTGCAGACAAGAACATCAGGCCTCAGCCTGCTGTAGGTCAAACGGTGCTCTTCTGCACAACCTTTTGGAAAGATATGGAACACACTTTCCAAGAAAAATGTACTAAAAGAAACAGAGTAACAGGGATCAGCTGTAGCTATGGATTTTATGAATGGTTTGTTGGAAAGAGCATTAAATACTAACATCAGTCCAAATACGAGATCTGCATTGTTGTTCTTCCAAGCCTGCAGATGGATAATTCACTATGCAAGAGATTTTCATGACCAACATTTCAAGCAGTCCTGTTTGCCTTGGACCAGCTTTCTGTAAAAACAGAAAAAGAAAATCTCAACTTTTTGTATCTGGAAGGTTTTATTTCTTTAGGATCGAGTGTAAAGAGAAGACCACAAAAAAGTTGCCTGAGCATTCCCCCACCCCCTGGCTCCTTAAGAGAATGAGATCACACAGCAGTCTGTATTAAATTCAGTTAAACTGGGAAGTGGCAACTGAAGTTTGGATGGCAATGATGCTTTCATAAAACATGTGATCAGCTATGGAAGCCAATGCCACAAGATGTCATTCTAGCTGGAAATTTAATAAGAGCCATGGAAGTGGCTGAATTATTAATAATATTTAAAATACTTATTAAAAAAAAGAAAGCTTTAAAAGACAGATATCTAAGACTTTGTAGTATGAGCTCATTCTTATACAGTAGTGAAAGAACTTCTTGTATCTTCCTTATTTTCTCTCTTTCCTACCTTTATTTCTTCCATCAGTGACATTCATTAAGCTCGCAAACTGAATCACAAAACTCTAAATCAAAGTTCTCTGTTTCTTCCAATTTTGGACAAACTGAGCATGGTCATTATGAAAAACAGTCTCAAATGTGATGCTCATGAGAAGATTAAAGCACTTCTCTGCATTTGCCAAGCAATGGGCCGTGAGTTATTGTTCCTAGGTATCCACCCTTCTTTATGTCTGATTTTTGTTTGTGTTCAGCAGACAACAAAACTGGCATGTTGGTGAGGGTCCTTTTGGTGAAATCCATTGCACTGACTTGTGGCACTTGTCTGGCTAGAAAGATTCTAACTTAGCATTCTTGCTGATGCTTCCCTTGTTTTATTCTGGCTTTTCTTGTTGTTGGGCAAATGAGCCTTCCTAAGAGAAGGTGCTTCACCTGGTGCCTAAATAACTGAGAAGCTGATGAGGACTTCTTGTGTGCATATCTCGTGTTTCAATATCTGCATGCATGCATGTGTGATGCTTTCTAAGTCTTAAAATGAAATCTCACTCTAGTGAATGTTTTCCTTTCTTCCAAAGGGAAGCTTTTAAATATCAGCATTTAAATAAATGCAAAAACCTCTGTTAATTAATTCATAATAACAAATTTTAAATGTTCATTTTCTCACCCATGTCCACTTATCATTGTGGTTAGGGAAGATAGGTGATGTGAGCAGCACTATTATTTCTATCCAATCAACACCAAAGTGAGATGTATGCTTATAAGAGTGAGGTGACACAACAGTGTAACCACTCTCAAGATACCGCAAGCATTTTCCCCCCCAGAATTACAAACGTTATTTCAACAAAAAAGCTCATGTTTTTGCTTTCAATTCTGCCCCAAAAGCATCACTGAAACTTTAGATGTTGCTTGCCCCTTTCAAGTGCAGGCTCGAAATACAAAAATGTGTAACATTGCTATGGTAACAAGTTCCTTCTACCATCCATAAAATAAAGGGCCAGCTATTTGTTTCCAGGGGTAACATCTTATGTTTAACTGCCTTGAGCAGTGCTGACAGGGTCAATCCTTGTTACAATAGTCAGATCTTCTTGGTCAAACAAATAAAAACGCTACCTGCTGAAACTGACTGTGATGGACACAATAATAAATCCTTAACACTGACTGATGTAATGCTGTAAACAAATGGGTGAAGTACCCTTCTGCCTCACTTCCCATGTGAGGTGCAGAGCGCTCATGTTGGTTTCTTATTTGGAATAATTTATGATGGTGAATTCCAAGTGTTTAGTTACTTGGTTTTTTAAAATAAAGTTTCACTCCAAAGTTCTTTACTGTCTGGGATGGAAATACGTGGATGAGACTCAGCCTGGTAAGTCCCAGGGACTCTTCTCTAAGACATTTCACAGAGAGTAGAAGTAAAACACAGTCATTACAAATATGTACAGAGACTTCTGGCCTAGAAGACCATCGCATTGTGTCCTCTGCTAGGGTTCCTGGCAAATTTCTTGTTGACCTTCGTGCTGCTGTACCCAAATGCTTCGCTTGTGCCCCGTTGAAGGAGAAAACTGTATTCAACATATAGTTGAAAAATGACACGCAGAATGAAAAATAGTGGTATTTTTACTCAAATGTATTTTCACATATTTAGAGCAGATTGTGCCAGAAATTACAGGTAAATACCTACCTGGGTTGTGTATTTTAGTCAAAGGTGTGGAACTCATAATCCTAGTGTGCCTCATCATGCCTCTAAGAACCTAAATATAGTCAGTTGGGGAGAAGGATGTTAAGAACTGGGCTAAAGTGACCTGGGCAATAGCCTGAGAAATTTACCCTATGGCAGTGAAACAGGCAAGGAATGCCATTCCTCACACTAAAAGGCACAGGACGATGGAGGAAAGGTATGGCATGGGCATCCAGGGACTCAGGTGTTATAGATGCTTTTCTCTTTCACTGGATGGAAGATCACAGTCCTTCCCTGTGACGTTACTACTCTTTGTGTGGCTTGTACGTATGAACAGATGTGCCTGGAGTCAGACTGTTTCTTAGTGTGCAGAGCTGAGCAGGACATTCAGTGAGAGAGGGAATTTGTCCCTCCAGGGTATTGCCCTCAGCAGGACCATGCAGCCACACTGATTCCACGCTGGTGGACTGTGAGTCCATCTTTTCCATCCCTGCATAGGATGGATTTTCCATCCAACATCTTAATGGAGCAGCCAAGAACAGAAAACAAAACAAATCTTCAGGGTGATATTATTTGCATTATTATTATTTGCATTTATAAATGAAGTAAATTAACAGTTGAGGGGGCTAGAACAACAGTAGGTAAAGCGGAATAAAGGGTACACCTGTGTTTAATGATTGTTTTGAGGATGAGCAGTACCAGCTCGCTGCCCTAGGATCTAACTTCAGGAACATTTCCCTGTGAGCTCCCTGATGGTAAAACTGTGTAGCTGCCATTTAGGGACTTGTACTCCTAAAGTCAGTAAATGTAACCTTGTAACTAATGCAATGAGGCATTCTATTGTGCTATTTTTTTAGTATTATCATTTTATTCCATTTTTTTCACATTTCAATTTCCTAGTTTTTAAGTTTTGCTTATTCTTAAGTGGTCTCTAGTTATTCTCTCTGCTATTCAGGTGAACTAGAGTACGGCAGGCCTAAAATTTTGTCCTACTCAGCAGAGATGTTGTTTGGGATATGGATGCTTTGGGATTGTCTGGAGTGACAGTACTTTGGAGTGAATGTACATAATACCTATTGCAATCTGTATGTATTGTTCTTAAAACATAAACTATGTAGAGACATCTAGAGCTTGAGACAGACTCCATAAAAATCCAATTATGCTTAATGATAAATATTTCCTATGGAACCTGCCACTGTGGCAAAATGCAAAGAATCTATACTTTTGAAGCGTACCAGAAGTTCCAGCAATGTTTCAAAGTGCACATGTTGCCAATGTGTCTGTATCTCACAGTGAAAACTGATCGTTGCTTAAGGTCCGAGGGGTGTGAAGCCATGTTACTCGTTGGCTAATAGCAGGCTTCATCCACTGACAAGTCAGCCCACTGACACACAACATGCAGTGGTAGCTGTTACTGCAAATGGACAAAAAAAACACAGGTTTAAATAACTTATATGGCTTTTTACGCTCTTGGCATACAAGCATTATCTTGTGCAAAGGTTATTCAGGGCCATTTCATCTCTTTCTGTACTGTGCTTAATTGGAGTCCAAAAGCATTTGATAGATAAAGAGATGCTACTGCAAGTATATTTGAATTGATGTCTTTGAGATTTCAGAGAATTTTCTCCTCCCTTCACCAGTTTATAACAGAAGGCACCTGGGGAGCACTTTTCATTCCTCTAGCCACAGCTTGTGGGCTTGAGCAGTGCTGGGAGGATAAGTCAGACAGTGTCTCTTCGTGTTCATGAGGAGTTCCCTTTGAAGCAACAATGCAATGCCATTCTGGGGTGATGGAAGTCCTTAGGAAACCTATCTTCCTATCCCTTTTAAGAGACCAAGGGAAATAATTGGTTTGTAATGGTTGCCAGCAGTGCAAACACTGTGAGAGGGCTGTTATGTGTTTCTCTGCTAAGTGATTGCTCCATGGGACCTCCTTTTCCAATTCTGAACACACCTGGGGCAGCTTCATACTCCATGGCACCCCTCTGTGTGTGCTCTGTTCAAGCTAGCAGAGACCATATCCCGCTAAAAACCCCATTGCAATGTCTTAAGAAGCAGCGGCACTGCAGATGTGTGATGTAGGTCCCCACTTTGTGCACACAATCTCTGCATCTCTTCTGCACTGACTGAGGCATTGTCAAGGGATTCTTAATATTGTTGGAAGTTTTCTTCAATGATTCCACCCAACATAATCTTTTCTCAATGTGAGTGTTTTAAATAATGTTGATTAACTTCTGCCTCCTTGTTTCCTTATTTCTAATAGATTTTATGACCCTTTAAATGAAGATGTCCTTCACTTCTGTGTGTTTCCTGTTCTTGCTGAAGTTTCAGCATAAAACCCCCACAGACTTCACTGGGTGAATTCAAGCTGAGTACAACAGGTAGAGGGGTGTGCTTATCTTGGAACATTTCTCACTGTGGAGGAGAAGAGAATGGAAAAGGGAGAATTACCTTTCCAGTCCTGTCTTGGGTTTTACTTCTTGGGAATGGAATGAAAAAAAAAAATAAAAAGACATCTAGGTTTGCCAAAGAGCATTGTTAGAATGAAAATAGGCAAAACTTAACAGACAAATTATCTTCCTGTCAGTAGTCAGCTATAGGTGTAAATTTAGATTAAATCACGCTTCTCTCAGGGCAGCAACATAAGATGTGACAGTACAAAGTAATTTTGCTATTTAGTTCATTTCATTGAAAAGAGAGGGATTTGGAGGCTATGAACAAAGGCTTGTGGGTTTACTTTGTGCATCTGGGACATGGTGGCTTTTTGCCTGGGGGTTGTGTTCCTCTGCTTTAGAAGCAGAAAACTGTGCAGGTTTCCCATTCCTTCCTGGAACTGCTGCATTGAAACACAAAGGGGAAAAAAGATAATGAAGGAGCTTTTTTTAAAATTTATTTTGAGGGTGTAGTGTAGAGGGTGGTGCAGAAAATAAATGCAAAAACAACCTTTCTGTCCATGTAAAACAAGTAATAATTTATGGACGTTTGACTGGGTGGACCTCATTAAATAGTAGTAAATGTGAATTCTAATATCTTACAGTTGGCTTATGTTTTAAAGCCATGCACATTTAATTGCAGGGTATCATTTAAAAGGGAAACTTTCTTCAAAGACCACACAGGCATTACTGGAAAGGATATTGTGGTGTGGGAGAGATCCAGTGGTAGGCATCCAATGGTTTGCTTCTACCTGAACTTAATGGATGATAATGCATCTTTTATGTCAAGCATAATGATACATTTACTACACTAATAGGTCCATATGCCATAACAATAGACCACTGCTCCAGTAAGTTCCTCTCTCATATGAAAAATTGCTTGTGTATTGAGAAGAGGTTGACAGATAAATTGCTGGATGCTACCATCTTTGGTACAGTGATGAACTATATCTCCAACAAAAACTATTAAATCAAACTCTGTTAATGAAAGAAGAAGGGGAAAACAAGAAATTAGGTAAGGAAGAAAATCATTTCAATTCTCTTCAATAAAGACACAGAGAGTAGGAACTACTATGAAGAATGACTCTGCTGGATTGATGATCTGCAGAACAATTTTAAAAATATTCAAATGCTAATTTCAAGTTATACACCTCTAAGACAGTTGCTAATCCTTTAGTTTTTCTTAATACCTCAGCATTTAAAATGTATGTGCAACTATCTATTCAAAATACATTGAACTGTAATCAAAGAAGATATTCAAATAGTTTGGAGTTTTTACAAATTCAGAATTAATTGGAAGAAATCTCTCTCATGCCCAAGATCTGAGCCTCTTTTCTTACCCCCTTTTCCTTTCTCACTCTTACCTTCCTACTTCCTCTTATTTCCATCCCCAGCATGCAATGTGGCCTCAGCTTAGTGGCAGCAGGGAAATACATTTCAGAAGAAACTAAACCAACTTCTTTAGACCCTAGATGCAGGTTTACATATTAAAAAAAAAAAAAACTAACCTGTGTTTGATAATAGAAATCATATGCAACCAGAAGCAATGCAATTTTCAGAGCTTCTGAAAAAATAATTTCAGTGAATATTTGCATCGCATTTTGTTCAGATAATTTGCCTGGCAAACAGTGCAGAAGGTACATGGCAAGTTGTAGTTGGACTGTTTAGTTCCACTGGTGTAAGAATCAGCCTATTCAAAAAAAAAAAAAAAAGTGCATATTTTGCAATATTTTCTATTAGTGTTAATGAGGGTAAAGTGACCATGAGTGGGGTACTCTGAGAGTAGGGAAAGGAGTGAGATAATATGGAGCATCCTCAAGTGTTCATTTCTGAATGTATATCTATTGCTTATATTTATTTCTCCCATGACTGCAAATTATCTTTGAAACTTATACCTAGCTGCTGCAATCCATATATAATATGTATATATATAGCTTTTCCAGAAACATGTTTTTTTCTTCCTTTTTTTTTTCTATTAAAATGATTTAAAATTTCCAGAAGAATTTTGTGCTAGAGTTCATAGAGTTGCTATCTACAGTTTGCAAGAAGTTTAAAATATATATTTTTAAAAACCCTTCTCTCACTGCTAAATATTTCCTTTTGTCTTCCAAGATGAATTAGTTACTTACAGATCATTTGGCACAATCTTAAGTAATAATTTTAAGCTACTTCATTAATTATAATGAAATACAGTGGGAAAATGTTCTGGAAATGTGTAGTTCACTGAATTTCTGTAGCAGGACACTTGCATGTAAGGTCTTGGCATACAAGAATCCACAGCCAGTTCTGAGGATCTCCTTTTTCCACAATATATTTACATAGGAGACAGCTGCTGCCCCACACAACTAACCATCTGAATGTCAAATGTTTCTTGAGGGACCCAAAGGAATGGAGTGACGTGATGGAAATCAATCATAAATATTTTGAGCTTAAATCAACATCTGAGCCCCTGGGTTGCCTAATCAGTTCCTTAATAATTCAAAGGTCCTCTTTTGTTTCATACTTCTCAAAAATAGACAATGCATCACAATTGTTTACTATTTGGGCCACAAGGTGGTCACAAACCTAGACATTATTTCTCACACAGGCTTAGCTACAGAAGAACAAAGCTTTATGAAAGAGCATTACAAAGGGCCATTCATGTGTGCTGCTGGACTGCAAAATCCAAACCCTGAAAAATTCTTATATAAGAAAGAACCTCTTATAAACTCTCAACTGTTAAAACTAAAATATCTGACTTCAGGAACAAGAATTGCATGGAACACTCCCTTAAAATGGAGCAATAGGGCAGCCAGAGGAGGGGAAGGTATGGCAAACAAGTGTGTTGAATTTTGAAGGCAATTCTCCATTGAATAGCTGAAGGACCTCTGCATAAGGTGATCGTCTGCAGTACAAAGGTCTTAAGTGCATCACTAGCACTCATTATTTTGGCTTATCTTTAGCTTATAGAAATATTTTAAAATAAATTAAGGTAATGTTTCTTACAGGAGATCTCTTCAGCAGTGAGAAAAGCACAGAAAAATATATTGATCATCATATTTCAGCAGATAGTCATCAATTTGGGCCAGGAGGAACGGTGTTGGTTGATCCTAATGGAGGCCATGGCTCAGACCCTTGCACAATGGGACTGGATGGGGAAAGGACATTTGTCCAGAAACAAAAATAAACAGAGTTATCATCATCATTACACAACTGTTGTTTGCTGCACCAAAGAGTGATTATCACAACTGTGATTTTTTTCAAAAGGGATATTATTAGAAGTTGACCTGAAATGTTCCAGAACTCTGTTTCAAAAAAAAAAATAAATTTTAAAATATTTAAAGAAATTTATTCTCTTTGCACAAAATAAAACTGTGTATTTAAAACTCAGTTATCATCCTTTAAAAAGCACAGTAGAATTTCTTTTCTGTGAATAACGAGAGAAAATGGACAATTGCGAGCCAACTTCTGCTCTAGGGTCTTAAAATCATCTCTGCTAGTGTGATAGAAAAAAATCCAATTAACTTCAGTAAGCACTGGGTCAGACCCATATTTTTTAGGGTAGAGTAGAGTCTATCCCAACACTTCTAAACGCATGGGGCAAAACAATTATCAGTGTCAGGCTGCAGTCTATAAGGGCCACATATGCTTGCATCAAAACTAAATATGATCCTTCCTTTACCAGTGCAGAAACATATGTCAGCCTTCATTGTGCTGCTTTCCTACACATTTGGTTCAAGAATTATATAAAGTGAAGCTGTTTGAAAAAACACATATGGTACTTAAAGGATTTCAGATTTTTAATTATTAGTTTATCATGCCTTATAAGTAACAGAGAGAAAAGTTGTGATCTGAGCTGTGTGCATCTTAGTTTTCCTTCCAAAGCAACTTCAGACAATGCTATTGTACTGCATTTCTTCTAGATCCAATGAAGTGAAACCTTAAATGGGCTAAAGGGCTGAGAAACCAGTAACCCAAATGTCTTCTTTGAGTGAAAACTTCCATAAGCAGAATGACTAGATTTATTATTTTTTTCATTGCTGTTGACATTACAGTAGTAGTAAGGCTGCAACACAACAGATCCTATGCAAACAGATTTTTGGAGACAGACTCAGCTCATAGCAATAAGCAAAAGCTTTTCCAGTTGCAGAGCACATTGTAGCACTGAGATTCCTGAGTAAGCGCTAACCTAATAACCTGGGTACCAAAAAGAATGGTTTAGTGACTACAGTGTGAAGTCACCTAGCATTTTCCTAGCCTACCTTCCAGTGATTCTGGCAATAGAATAAACATATAAGGAAGAAGGAAACTATAGAAGTGACTATAAGACTAGGAGACTTGATGATCTCTAAGGTCTCTTCCAACCTTGCTATACTGATACTGTGAGACAGAGGTTGCACTCAAATTATTACAAACAGTAGAGACCTGCTTGAGGCTACTTCAGAATGCGACATCTTCTAGAATGCAGTTTTAGTCTTGGCAGCTAGTTCTTTTAGTGCTCAAGCTACATCAGCCAGCTTTACTTTTCCATCCATTGCCCCAACCTTTTGATGACCAAAATGGATAGCACTGCTCTCCACAACCTGGGCAAATTTACCCATGCCACCTGTAACTGGGTTCTCACTCCGATATGTTATTTATCATTTAAGATGATACAAAAGCCAGGAATTCATCTGTTGTTTCTAAGCCATGGTTTGCATAACAGGGACACGATTCGCAGTTGTAACTAATGTTTTATGCTTATTGTGGTTATCCACTCCCACGGAGTGCTGCAACAGTGGCCAACGCACGTATTATTAAATGCATAGCCATTTTCTGGACATTTTTTGGCAAGTCCCACTAAAATAGTCTTGAGAATAAAAAGCTTAATTAATTACGCTGAATGTTCAGGCATTGGATCCAAAATACCACAATAGAGAATTGAAGGGAGGAAAAATATTTAAAAAGAAATCTTACATTCCTGTTTATGCCAAAAGCCATATAATTGTTCAGCTTTATTTGTGAATATAAAAATGGAAGTTTTATCCCCATGATCATTTTTGCAAGGAAAAGACAAATAACATTTGTCAACCATAAACCATTAAATCTAATGGGAAGTAAAGACTCTAAATTGATGAAGACATGAGCATGAGATAGGAGTTTATCAAGGAATTGCAGGGGATTCTGCTGGAGACAACAGAGAGAAATTATTAATTTCACAATACCATTGCCAGCTAAAACAAACTGATGATTTAATGAAAGAAAAAGAACACACAAAAAATAATCTTACATCAAAATGTCTTATCAGTATTTCCTTGACTGTCTTGCTTTCAAGAAAATACTGTCCTCTTTCCCTCCTTCTGCTTGTATTCAGTTTCAGGACTTTTTGTCATGGTCTGCCTATGACCTGGTGCTAATGGAGCTGATGGTCACCAATATTCATCAATGTCCCAAGAGTTTTTGGGTTCAGAGAGCCATTCCCTCTGCAATCCTTCCCTCTAAAAAGCTGCTTTTCAGGTAAGCAAAGAAATTTAGTTGAATTACAGGGGATCCCATTTTATGCTGCCTTCTAATTTATCCAGAAGTACTTTTACAAGCTGCTTGAGAAAATTAATAGCCATTTAGTAGTTGTTTAGATTCTATTTTAAAAGATTTAAATGTCATAACAGAATGGAATCTTACATATCTGTTGTTTTAACTGGTATGTATAATACCAAATCTCTAGTGTTTCCCATTGATTTTCTTTAGAAAGAACTTAGATTGGATGCAGCTACAACAATGAGAACTACAACACTGCATCTGGAGTAGACCTGGGTACTACCTGTATGACTCAGGCATCCAAACTTGGAGACGTGAAGGAAAAAAAAGACAGTGTGACTTGCTATTAAAAATGGACTGATTTTATTTCCTGGCCCTAGCTGGGGAACAAATATGTCATGGAACTGCAGAATTGTGAGACATAATTTTTGTGTGAGTTAAAGTTCAAACCCATCCTTTTAAACAAACAGCTTCTAAATTTAGCGTGCTTTATCTACTCTTTTTCAAGATCCCTCATCACCACTTTTCACTCATTAGGCTGTGACATCCATCATACCCTTAGCACAAAGGGGTGAGATATCTGATCACTTCAGCTGAAGGTGAGGAGGAGAGCCTGACATCATCAGTGAGTGCCCACCCAGGCAGAGTGCTCTGATCTCACTCCACTTTGAAATATTCAATTAAAATAGGTGTAAAGGACTGACAAGACCCACTGAAAGTGGCTCAATATTTCAAAGAGAAGAACTTGTCATGCTGGGCTGCAGGGTGTGAGAATCTACATAGGAGGGCAAAGAGAAAAAGATTTTTAGTTATAAAATATTCAGGAATATCTTGGCTCATCTGGGGAAAGAGGATAGGAATCTGCTGCTGGAAGATAAAGCTCACAAGAAGAGTATTTCAAATTTAAACATGTCTGTATTATTCATCCTAGCTTGAAAGAGGTCAGTCAGTCCCAGTGCTTGGAGAAGTTGATTCTTGTTTTTCTCAGTCATGGCCACTGTGACCAGCCTAACATCCCTGGCTGGGCTGTTGTGAAGTGTGTGCAAAACCTCTTGAGTTTGAAATGTTGTATTTGCAACCATGGGTACAGAAAACAACCGAGCTTTGCACTCTGTTTGGGTTAATTGCTGGCTTTTCAACTATATGTTTTTCAGCATGTTATTGGAGATTTGCTTTAGTCAGGTTGCATTTTGAAATCTGGTCTACTCAGGCAAAAGGAGGAAAATTTCCTCCTCCTTTCTCAGAAGACTGACTCCAGGCTGATAGCTGTTTTCATGCTCCCCAACTCCTTCCACTAAGAGTTAAACTGGGTCGATAGTGAGCTTTTAGTTACTTTTGTCATAAAATTACGCTTAATTCTCTCCATGCTCACTAAAAACGCATTTAAAGTTTTGCAGCTTTTGAGTAGGCGATGACAATTTTCTGAAATGACAAGAATCATGAATTTACAATCAACTCAGTATTCAGATGAACAGCCATGAGCTGTGCTTGCTCTCATGAAACGTAAGCAACAGCATTACAGGGATTCCCTTCAAATCTCAGTCCTCCTGGTGGCACTTGAGAATCCTTAAGTAGTTATCTATTTGTTACTCGCAGCAGCAGCTGTTCTTTTCTTACATTCTGCAAGGGAGGTGTAACAAGTTATTGTGAGAGAGGAATGAAGTACAACTGTAGAATCTTTCTGGGTCCATGAGTAAGGGGATCCAGGAATGCAGCTCTACATCAACAGGAGATCAGTGAGGATATGCAGTAGCTTCAGCATGCTCCTTCATCACTGGCACAGCTCATAATCAAAACAGATGCAGACACATGCAGCTGCACAGAGAGAAGTCTCTGCAAATCCCAGCAGCTCTTCCTGACATCCCCAACAAATGCACGTGCAAGGCTTTTTTCCTCCATAATTCTCCTGTCTAGTCTTATATGCAGGGCTCTGCTATATTTACAAGATGTACAAGCTCCCTTTTCTCCACCCAACTATATTTCAGGTCCCACCTCGAATGCTAGCCCAGTGATGTTTCCTGATTACTTGCTCATAGCCAGCACGTCTGCATCCTGCTATATAAATGATTTGCGGGAATTTTTTGAAAATGTCACACACACGTAAATCTTGAGATGATTCCTACCCATGCTGGTTTGTGGCCCCTGTCTTCATGAATTTATAGTTTACAGGAAACAAAACGTGCATCCTACTAGAAATTACTGGAAGAAAATGCTAGTCTTGTTTAACTGGAATGGGGGAAGCAGTTTCTCTAGCACCTCTGCAGATACTCTTGGAAAAAGCAGTTGAAAAATTATTGGTACTGCATTTCTCTTTTTATCCCTCTGTATGTGGAGCACATAGCCTGCAGCCTTTGGAAGTCTGTGATTTCTGACTTCTTTTGTAAGAATTGCTGGTCATCTCCAGCTTGAGTATCTTTCTGTAAGTGTGCATTTTAGGGGCTCCAGTCTTCTACACTGGGTAATTCAGGTACCCTCCTCGGTCCAGAAGTAACTGTCAGGAAATCCCACACCTGTGGGTGTTCCTGTCACTTCTGAGAGTCTTTGTGTTTGTCCAGGATCACTCTCACAGGCATCTTCTCTTGAGATGCCCATCTCAAGATGTTGTATGGGGGAAGTGGGGCAAAGAATCTCCTGACTAAGCCGTGAGAGCAGAGGTATCTTCTGTGCACCTCCTCATGTGTGAAGTGTGACCTGCTGCCTCACCACTGCACCAAGAGCTAAGGGATTTCTCTTACCCAGTGCCTGCTTTGGTTTGGAGCCTGTAACATGGAGAAGAGATGGGAATCAGAGAAAGGCCAGCATGCAAACTGAACCCTACCTGCAAGAGGGTGGGAGTTGTCAGACTCTGTGCTGTTCTAGAGATCCATAAAACAGGCAGCAGTTTCACTGAGAGGTTGCTTTGTAGCCCTGGCTGTAACTGTCAAAGCTTCACATAATTCTTGTGAGATTTCTCAGTAAGTTCCCATTAGCAGAGAAGAGAATTGTGATTCACTGCCTTACCGTGTGCACCAAGAGGAGTTTGCAAAACCACAGTGGCTGGAAGATACTACCTCTTCCAAGCAGGCTGTGCTAGGGTTGGAGCAGTGCTCACGTTTCCATTGAAGCCAACAGCTTCAGACAGTGTCTCTTAAGGTTGGGCAATTCGAGTTGCAGCGTGGAAACAATGGGAGGAATTTGCTGGACACATCCACTTAAGAGGACTACTAGGGATATGTTGATCTGAGTTTTCTCCCCAGACACCTTCTTTGGCTGTGTTCCTTGCTAGGCTCAGCTGAGTTGTTTCTAATAGCTCTTCAGTGCTCTCCTTCTACCAAGAAGGTCAAAGGAAGCTCTCTTCCCCATATTTGGGAGAAACAGGCTAATGGGATCAGTTGGTAAAATGCAAAAATTCCCTTCAAGACTGAGAACAGGTAAGAGTTCAAGAAAAAGTTGTCATGACAGCCAAGGGTACTGTTTGAAGAGAAGTTAGCTTTTGCTCATGTTTGTAACCAGCTCACAAACCGTCAAGTAACTGCCTCTTTCCTTCCACTGCTTTTCCTTTCAAAATCACATTCTGTTTCATAGTTGAAATGGTTGCTTGAAGAATGTGCTCCTGCTATTTCTACAGCACTCATTTTTTGGCATACCAGTAGTTTTTAGGATGTCACTGCAACTGTGCTGGGTGGGTCTCAGTCTTTTGGTAATTTATGCCAGACCTACGCCTGGCTTCCTCCCTGTGGTTCATTTATATCACAGACATAAAGCAGATCTAAAGCTCTTGTTTTCTGTGGTACTTCAGAATAGCTTTATTTTTTACTCTCCAGTGGAATTTGCCAATAAAGGAGTCCTACCCAGCTTTACAATATAAACTTTCTGTATTTTCCAGTATTAAGTGGAGGGCATTGTTTTGTTTTGCTATTTAAAGAACAGATGGGGTCTGGTATTCTGTAAAGTGGCAGCTGAATTCATTCCGGACACGTTTCCTTGCATGAATTGAACTGTGTGCCCACTCTCTCTCTCATGTGCACACCCTGAAACACGTGCAGTGTAAATGTTGTCTCATGCAGCTCAGCAGTAGGGCTGCGGATACTACAAGGTCTAGAAAGGGTCTAGATCTTTGTTATTGTGAGGGAAAGCAGATCCTGGTATTCTGAAATCATTGGTAAAAACTGACAAAATGGGACAAACAATTGTGTCATGGCAACTTCCTTGCCCAGTAATTAAGAGTGGGAGTTCACACTCGTCAACTTGTCCCCGTCTCCTGGCAGACACAGGAGATGAACTTCAGAACACGATCAACTATCAAGATGGAATTTATTAGACTACTTGTCTGTTGACAAGCAGGCATGAGAGTCTCTCTTACCACCTCACTCTGCCACAGGAGAACATTAAGCATAATTAAGTCTTGAAGATAATCATTAATTACAATTCTGCCATATCTCAGAAACTGCTGGTTATTCCTCTGTCATGAAGCTGATCTGTGCTCTGAATACGCTGCCTTGGTGCCTGAGATGAACAAGGCTGGGTTCTGAGCTGCTGCATCTGGATTATCTCCACAAAAGCAAGTAGAATAAGGTGATACACATCCACCAGGGTTCTGACTTTTAGATGGGTCATTATGCATCTGCTCAGCCAGCTTCAGTGGACTTTGATTGAGGCCATATAGCTACAAGAACATTTTTCTCTAAGACATAGTCATTTCTATAATGGGGAAGAAAAAAGTTCTCTGTACACTGTTGTTTCAGTTCTAACGATAAACTAGAAAGGTCTCAGAAATATTCCAGTCAATCTTATAGTGCCTTGAAATATCTCTCCCTAGCTAAACAATATCTGATTCACTTCTTGTGTGGAAACACAGAATGAAGCAATTCATCTATGTCATGGTTTTGAGCCTACCATGGGCAGCGGTTTTTACAGTGGGGATTGAATAAGGACCTATTAAATAAATTATTTGAATTCTTCAAACTTAATCCTGGCTGGCTTCTTCAAAGAAAGAATTGAATACAATATTAAATATTGGATCTTTGTTTAAGCTGCTGTATTTGCTGTCATGTTGTTTTATTTTGATGGCTTTTGATGTAACTTTGTCCGAAATTTTTAGTGCTGTCTGACGTGTGATCTAATTTGGCCCAGCAGGTACCTATTCAACAATATAAATTCCACCAGGACAATCAGTATATTGGTAAAGATAAGTTTGGAACAGTGTTCTACTATTGAATCTAAGGATACTTGGTAGAATTAAATGAAGCTGGCATCATGGAATAATTGGCTGAGGTTACATGAAACTCCACCAGAATGTATTCATGCTCTAACAGTCTATGTTGTAATATTAATTACTTATTTTACAACTGTTGGAGAAGATCATAAATCAGAAAATTATAAGCAAAAGAAACAGAATTCCACATAGCTGCCCTTTGCTAACTTTTCTTTGAGATCTTTCTCCATCCTACTTGGTTCTGAAGGCAGTATCTTAAAGTGAGCTTAGATTGCTACTAAACCCAGCACTCCCCAGCTCTTATTGAAGTCAAATTTATCTTAGCTTTTAAAATGTGTTCCATAGTGTGCACTCACATTAGGACAATGGTGTTAAATTAAGCAAGATACAATATTTGAAAAGGCTTATTAGGTATGTACAACTGCTTGAGGAAATGCCAGGTGCAAAGATGCAGTCCAGGGAAGTTGCCATCTACATTTCAATGTGATGTGAGTGGTGCAGGTCATGAACAGAGTAGGGAAGAAACACTAAAGTTACTCCCTAATTCTATGATCCTTCAAAACTTAAGCTCTCCAGAAACATTCAATTGAGCAGTACTGTTAAATATAGTGTTCTGCTTCAGCTTTTCATTTTGGCTGTTACTGTTTGAGTTCTCATCCAGCCTCCTCCACTCTGTCTGTCTTGTTAGTTTTTCTGCTTCCTTTTCCCTGCTCTTGGCGTTCTGTTCCCTGGCTCCTTTGCCAGCCTTCCCCCTTACCCTCCAAGCCATGGAGTGTGAGAAGGGACTTGCCCACTGCAGTAGTCCTGTCAAATGGACGATGGGACAACTCCTCCTGTGAGGGCTCAGGCATGGCACAGGCTGCATCAGGTGTTTTCTCTTTGGATGGCTAAAAAGCAGCTATTTTGCAGCCTGTTTCAAAGATTTGGGAAAAAGATAAGAGAATGCAAAGGGCTGCTTCTTTTTTCACTTTCTTCCATCCTTCATTTCACAATGCATCCGCCTCCTATTTCATTAAATCTGCAGCAGGAAAAAAAGCTGGGAGGAGGGGGAAAAGAAGTTTTAGAACCATAACAACAGGTCTCTAAGAAAAAGGCAAATTTTACCTGCTTCTGCTGAGGCAGCCCATGAGTTGAATTCTGCCAGACTTTGTCCCTCTTATTTTCCAGCAATGCCCCCATCTGCCCTGAGCACAGTCCTCAGTTTCTCTCTCCTTTGACTATCCCTACACATTGGAGGAATTCATGTTCTCATTTAAAATACTAGCAGTGGTGGCTTTAGCTTCTCATATGTTCTTTTCTTCAGACACTTCTGATGCTTGGATGTTTTTTCCTAAGCAGAGCTCAAGAATGTCACAGTAATATGAAAAGCTGTTTTTACTTAAAGACAGTATTTCTCTGGACTTTTTGAATATGAAGAAAAGTTTGCAAATATAACTCAAATTTTCTCTACAGGCTCAAAAGGCAGCAAGGAGGCAAATCTGTTAATATCTTGGGTTTTGATCAGCCTTGTTGTTTTAGGCAGTATGACACATACTGTTTTAAAACTGAGTGTCGGGGCTGTTATCTACAAAGGGCAAAACCAAGATCTCTCATCCAAACACACTGCAGTTAGATGTAGATTCACTTTCCTGTGCAGAGTCACCTCCCACCTCAGTATCTGTGTGATCTAAGGCACCACACAGGTATCCCTTAGAAAATATGCACCTAATCAAGGCTTCTGCAAAATGATCTGCTATGTTTCATCCAGGTCTGAGGGATGCATCTGCACAGCAAGGCTCACGCTTTCTCCCTTAATGCTGCTGGTGACTGACGTTGGGAGGGGACTGATGACCTTTGCAGGTGAAGGAGTTGCACTCTCCTGCCTCTGATCATGGGAAGCGTAAAAAAACACACCTCAGTGACACAGACAGACACCCTGGTTCACGCTGTTCCTGGTGATGACTGAATAGCAGAGCTTTGCAAGGCCCTGCCTTCAGCGGTTCAGCGAAAGAGGTGCCAGTGCCAGGAAAGGGAGACTGCTCCCTACAGGGAATAATTGTCCAGCTGGAGTGCAAGGGGACAGGAACTCCTTGTCCTAGGTCTAATCAGGCCCAGGTGAACTGAGGGACAGCACATGTTCATTTCATGCATGCCAAAACCAAAATATTCTCAGCAGTAATGTTCCCTTCCCATAGCAGTGCATTAACTCTGTAGTAGCAAGGACTGAGAGGAAGAAACCACCATTATGTTCTTTCTCTGGTAAGAAACAAAAGCTCTGACACACGGAACAATAGCCTTGCTGCTATTTAAGAGAGAAGCAGGAATATGATGCACCATGACACTTGTGCTGGGAACACTTGGAAATAAGTAGACCGTATCCTTATTTTTATTACCCTGATAATTCTGTGTCAGTGGACTCTGTGAGTACGTATTAAACAGTGTTACCAAAAACTCCGGCAGTTTCTCTCCAGGTAGAGCTCACTGTGCTCTGTTTATAGATTCTGACCTGTATGTCTTCAGCGGTCATGTAATATCATCCTGAAGATTTGCGTGTCTCTGCCCTCTTTGTGATGCATGGGAAATGGAAATCTCTAGGCAAGGTCTATTCTGTGTGCCTGAGCGCAGGAAAAAACAGAAAGATCCAGCTTTACTATCCCACTGCAGCTGCTGAGAGACCAGAGTCACCACTGCTCTGCCTGAGCAGTACCAGTAGTCCACAGACTCAGTCCACTTGTAGCTAAAATGTTTGATCCCAGGTCACTCAGGCAGACAGGGGACACACAGTGTGTTTTACCTTCACCTTACACAGCAGTTTTTTGCAGAATGGCAAAAGCACATTGCTCTAGACCTGCACAGGCCCCTTCACACCACTAGGTTCCTCACCCCAGAAGTAAAGCTCAATGACAGTTCAGACAGTACTGTGGAAGGGTCGAAAGGGGCAGTATGTTTATTCTGATTTATAGGGTATATGATGTTCTTGGACCTAAAATTTCGAGAACTTTCTACCAATATATCAGGCAATCTAACTAATCATTGGTGTTGAAACGGTTACCCAGTATTCTTGTCTCAAAGCAGAAGCTCTGTATTTCTTTTTTTGTAGCAGATTTGTATAGTCCCTAGAACACGGAGCACAAATCCTTCGATGCACTAATTCAGTGACTGACATGATTAGTTTCTTTTAAATTATGAGTATTCATCTGTTGGTTTGATCTACTAAGTCAGTCCAATGTTTATTAATAGCTTTCATTTTATATTTGCTTCCTTATCTTTTTAATAAAGTGAGCATATTACTGAATATCTGTGGTACAGTTTCACTGGTATCACCAAAAATGGATATGATGACTGAATCATGGACACAATTAAAATAGAATAGATAAATCTGGAGACTCAACTGAGCAAATCACAAGATTAATATGGCTGATAACTTGTCAAGGGTTATGCAAAAGGTATTTGCTTTGTGGTGCTTTGGCATAAGGGAAAGTTGAAGGAGACCATTTTGTTTCAGTCCAGGACTTGAGCCTGTCCTGGGCAGCATGGTGTGGTGACCTAGACTGCAAAGATAACACCAGACCCTTCTGGTCTTAGGCCCTTGCCAAGTGAGACTGCTCAAAACAGATGGCAGTCCATCCTGGTTCGTTTAATTTGCCTCAGCAGCTCTCTGTGAATGCTCTCTCATTAAATCTCCCTGTTGTTTCAGGTTTCTAGTGTATTGTTCAGTTTTGTTACTTGCCCCTTCCACACAGTAGCACAGATTCTGTCAACACAAAAACGCTATTTAAATCCTACACATTAGGAGTTTTTAAATTACATTCCTTGCTTACTGCAGACTAAACACAGCTGATGGTGGCAGACACAGAAAGCGGAGGAATAGAAGGGGATGCTTTTGGGCAATGAGAATAGCTAAGAAGTAAATATTATTAAGTGTTCCCTAATATTCATGTGTTCACATTCACTGCTGGAACATGAAGACATTTTTTCATCATGATAAAAATAAAATGCCTTTTCATTTTCTCTACTTCTTTTTTTTTTTTTTGCCATATTCATACCTTGCTGTTCCTAAGACCCCTGTGATGAGCTCCAGCTGGAGGTGGCAGCACAGCCAGCCTCTGCTGGAAACAGTCTGTCAGGTTTTTGGGTGGCCTAACCAGGCAGGAGACCAGGTAACACTGATGATGCCAAAAGAACCAGTGCTTTACTTCCTGCTGTCCTGCGGTTTCCAGTGAAGTAGCTTTGGGATCCTTAGTGTCCTAAGCAGTCTGTGCGGGAAAGAGGGGACACACTCCTATCACACTGGTCATTAGTGGAAAATCCCACAGTCAAACACGTGTGGTTGCTGCTTTCCTGTTTAGTTGTTTTTTGGTGTTTTTTTTTTCCTGGAATTGGCTCACTGTTATAGCCAGGTGTTCTTCCAGAAATGCAGATTACAGGGAGCCAATGGGTCCATGCCAGGAAGAAGGGTGTTAATGCCTCCACTTAGGTTAATAGACATTAGTTCTGCTGACTGTGGGTCTAATGATCTAATCTGCGCAATCACTGCCTTTTCCTTACAGTTGTAATTCCTCAATCTAAATTAGGAAACTAATAGTTGTAAGATCATAACTTGCTCTAATGACTTTTAACCTAGAATCACAAGTTGCTTTTGCAAGTCTCCAAATAGATTGCTCTTCTAACCAAACAATTAAAATTTTCTCAGCTCAGCTGGAAGCTGAGCCTGTGTCCCTCATGTGTAGTCTAAACTGTATGTAATTAGCTCTTTAATTACCATTAGAATATGAAATGGCAGCCTAAGATTCATCAAAGACAAGACAAATCTCGTAACCTTTAAAGAAGCAGTGTTAGTTCTGTGTTTGTTTGATATTAGATTGTGGTCACAGTGGCAATTTACCCAGAAGTAGTGTTGCTGCTTTTTGCAAGGACTCCAACTTCTGATTTTCCTCTAAAATAAATCCCTGTTTCAGAGAGTTATCTTTGGTGATGATGTAGAGAAAACAAAACAACAGTACATGTCAGAGATTAGAAACCATTTTGAAAGCAGGGATGAGCTGAGCATATACTCATCTGTAACATGTGGGTTTCTGTCTCTGGAAGAATCTTTCCCCTTTGAGAACAAACCCTCCCTTCTTTCTTCCACCTCCTTTCCAGGAGCACCACTTTAAAGTGCCACACTGGGGAGGGCAGATGGGCACAGAAGCTGCAGGGACATCAGATCACCAGCCAGTATCTCATCTGTGGAGGCTGAGCCCAGGGAAAGGGCAGATCTGTCCATAAAGCCATGTGAAACTTCTTAGAAATACTTTCCTGTTTAGTACCTTTCATCAAGAACAGCTGATGGCCAGTGCCCTGAGGAAAGGGCCAATCTAGCTTTAGTGGGTGTTGTGCTTGCCCTATGTTATATTAATACTTGTTCCTCTCCTTAACAGAGGGGGATTGAGGAACGGTACATGCGTTGGCTTCTGTATTCAGCTTCTTACTGCAATTAAGTGTTTAAAATGTCTTCTTATCCCCTGGTACTATAAATATTTAGACAGCTGACTGTATGATTATATTTATGCATGCCTCTTGTGATATAGGCTGATGAGGATTTAAAAAAAAAAAATTCCAGGAAATTGGGGAAAACTGAAAAGGTCCACGGGGTTTTGTACATTTCCAGGCATATGTTTGTATTGTGAGTAGCAGTCCCTGGAAGTTACTATACAGCTTGAACATTTCACAATTTTCTCTTCTTGTAACAATTACCCTACTAATAGTTATTTTTCTTTGCTCAGACTGCAGTAACACAGGTGTGCTATCCCTATTCCAGAGACAAGCTGAGTCTTAGATAAATTCTACAAAAAATGTAGGCAACAGAAACACAAGAGTGGGGGTAGTTAACATGTAGAATCAAAAGATCACAGCAAAGACTGGGGCAAATCCCATAATTCTAGATGCATGCTTGGTTTTCTGTGTTTAAATACATTCATTTCCCCTTTTGTCATGGTATCAAATCAAATTAAATAAATGTACTGCCAATTCATGCAGGCTTATTAAATGGGCCTTCAACTAATGTGGGCAAATACACCTCTTCATCTCTCACAGGAAAAATCCTGGCAAAAATTTAGTTTAAAAAAATATTAATGGGCTTTTTGGAGGCTTTTTTTGCCATTCACTATTGTTGGGCCAAGATCCAATTCAGCCCTTCATTTCACAGTAAACAGCATCCTCATTTCAGTCTAAATGTGGATACTGTTATGTGCCTTGTATATTATTAAAAGTTCCATCCCAATAGTCCACATAATGCTGTTTCAAGATATTTGCCTTTGTTTTGTCCCCATTCTTAAGGAGACATGCAGAGTCATTTGTACTGATACCAAGCCAGTCTAAATGACATGTGAATCAAACCACATATCTAACCCAGATGAAGTTTATTCACTGCTTGAGTTGGGTATAGATTTTTTTTTTGATCTCTCTGCACACAGATGAATTTTGTTACCAACATTCATGTGCTGGGAAAATAGAGATGCTGTATTTAGCTCAACCTAACTCAAAGTGCAGTGAAGTGTGTAGAGACATTCCTGTTGATAACTGAGATTTAGGTTGGACCCATACGGTTTTGAACAAAATTCACATTATATTGATTAATCAAACTTTCAGAAGCAAGAACATTGTAACATCTTCCAAATCGCATGACAGCTGTTTGCAGAGGTGGCCTTCCAGCATATGGGAAAAGCAGTATCTGTCCAGCCATCTCCTGCAAATGAACCTGTATCACAAAGCCAAAAATTTGTCTCTAGTGAGCATACTCTAACCAAGGAGAAGGTAGCTAACTAACAGCTGTTTTCCAGCTGACTCAGACAAAACAGCTGCTACCAAAACAGCCGTACAGCACTCAGCATAACCACAGCCAGGATTTCTGATGTGCCTTCTAGGTATAAAGCCAGAACTTAGCAACACAACATTTGTAATTTGCAGGCATAGGTTTATGTGTAAGGAATGGAGCAAGCGGGAAAGGGAAAAAGACCCACACACAGAAAAATCAACAAAATAAAACAAAAAATCCCCCCCTCAAAAAAAAGAAAACCCAACCAAAAAAAAAAAAAAAAAGTCAAATTCTGCTTGCACGGTAGATGCGAAGAGGGAGTTTATGTTCCAAGATGGGGAAGAAACTGAATGCCACTTCTCGCTTTTGGGTGAGCATATATACAGCAGCTGTTGTATCTGCATATCTTTGTCAAAGATGTGGCTACTTTTCAGAAAGCAACTTACACCAGATGTCCTCAAGGAATGAGCAATTCAGAAGTGTAATTGGAACCAAACTTTGTGAGCAGGGGAATGATCATTCAGTGCTCCATCAATACCTAGAAGATACAGCTTGTTTTGTTACCCAGATTTTTTTTGCTGGTTTGGTCTTCATGAGTTTGGCAATCTCATAGACAATGTTACCCAGGTATAACACTGGGAAAAATCCAGTCCCTTAAGATCCACGTAGTTATTTGTAACCCGTGCATTGTGTTGACTTGCTTAGATACAAAACTGAGGATAGTTATATCATTAAATATGCATTTTAAGCAGCAAAGTGATCTGGCAGTGTGGGAGTGCCTTTGTTACTTTTCATTATCCTCTGCACAACAGTAAGATGAACCAAGACTAGACATAACGAGATCTGTGGGAAGCCACTTGGTTTCTGTCTTTGTCCTGGACTGCCTACTGTGTATGAAGTAGGTAATTCTCTCATTTCATCTAGATTAATAGAACTGACCTTACTTAAGTGTTTGACATGAGGTTTTTTTTCTTTGTTTGTTTGTATTTTCTAGGAAGGGAGATGCTTTGAGAATAGCAAAACGAATAAGAGAAAATGAAAAAGATGGTCCTAAGTAGAGCAGAATTTCCACCAATTAAAAATGTTGAGCTTTAAAGAAAAAATAGTTGAATGGGAGGGGCAACAAACAAAACCTATACACCGTACTTACAAAGATATATGTTTGTACTGTGTGTGCCCAATCAGAAAAGCTAGCTCTGTTCTGTTATTGTATCTCCGCCCTGAAAACATAGTGCATGAAAAGTGAGTGTAGCTATGAAAGGACACTCGGGTTTAGGAAGATCTGTACTTGTCTACAAGTAATGACTTTTCTCCAGCTGTTGGAGATTAGTGGATTAGATGCCATTTTCTATGTCCATCGGTCTTAATTATCATTTGCCACATACATATATATATATATATATATATATTTCCTACTTCTGATGCTTTTGTTTGGAGACCTGTTCAAATTTTTAAAATTTGGGAAGTTAATTTTATAATGAGTAAGTCCCAAGAGAAGAGTTACCAGGGTTAAACCATAATAATCAGCAGTAGATGTAAATCAAACTGTAGGCAGAATAATTCCCTGGGATGCTGCCTCTTCAGAAACTTTGGACTCTTCCTAAAGCCTTATTCTGCAGCTATGAGCTGTTTCTGTAGTTCTTCCCAAGCTGATTACATATATGGAATCACCTGGAAGGAAACAACAGGTGCCAGAAGATAGATAGAAAGATATGTAAAAATAATGGGGCTAAGGTCTTGAACACTAGTTAAATCTAAGTAGGAGAAAAGGAGACCTGTAATAATAATTGCCTAGTTTTCACGGGCTTAGGCATCTTATTTTTGGTTTTGAGATTCTCTCTTTTTGTGCCATATTGTGTGATTACCTTCCCATCGGTAGTGTGTTTCTTAATACTGGACAGTGGCATCATCCTCATTGTAGCATTATCGTACAAGTCCTCATCCATAATCACACACAAGTGTGTGGCAGAGTGCTAAAGTCTCTCCAAATTATGAAGGTGTCCTAACTTTGGACATTTGCCATTCATGCAAAATGCAAGGTGTATGCAACAGCTAATGGCAGCTGGTACAGGTTCATCAGTACCAGATTTGCGTCTACTGGTATCTATTTTGTGTCTGAAGACTTTTGACAAGGGTCAAAGTTTCACATGGATTTTATTTGTAGTTGGTATCATTAGTTGAATCTCCTCTCGAGGTCCTTCGGTGTCTATTAAAGCATGTCTAGGGGCCCTGTCCTTTTCCTATTTGTCTACTTCAATGATACTTGTAGGAATTTAATTACTTTTGGGAAATCTGTGATTCTCTAATTTGGTTGAAAGCAGCCAATTAAATGAATAAAGTATGAAGGACAAAACAGTTGCAGGTTCCTAATCAATGTGACCCCATAAGCCCTGGAAGGAAGTCTGAGACCTGACCTCCTCATTGTGCTGCAAAGCTGTTTCATGTCTCCAAGAGTGAGGACGCAGCAATAGCCATCTGCACTAAAAATGAGCAATAACTGAAAATTATTAATGGGGTTACAAAGAAAGCATATATAAGAATGTAATACCTGTTTTTTTAAGTTCTGTATGAAGCTTTTTTCCCTCTAAAGTTTTCACAGTGCACTTCTATGAAATTATTTAGTCCAAATGGGCACATACTCGCAAAATACTCAAAGTTGCAGTAGCAGCAAGGTTAAATAACTCCTCAAGACAAGTGAGTTCTCTTGTGGTTGTTCCTCTAGTTAGATGTAAACCAACTATGATTTCACTAAATAGCTTACAGTCTTCTAGTACTATTGTAAATCCTGATTTGAGTAACTTAGCTTTTTGAGCAATAGGGATGATTTCATTATCATTCAATGGGCCAAGTAGCTTTTGCTGGTTCGAATTGCTAAAATTAATGGGACAATGGTGGTCACCATTTTGAGTGCTCCTGCAATTGCTTCCCGAGGGTATCACCTGGGAAGACTTTCTTAACATCCAAAAACAGTTACTATTTTGTCTACTGTCACATGATAAATAACAGCAAAGAAAAGTCTGTAATCTTGCTAATCTATTCTTTGCCAAACTGTATATTTTATAAATACGGCAAGGAGAAGACAAACCACTCCTTTCCATTTCTCAGCATAGATCAAGTGACAGAGTGGGAAGTGATTTCCTCTGTACTCCAAAGGTTTCATTACTTTTTATAAAATACAGCATAGCCTGTTAAGAGGAACAATAAATTATTAAACCTAAATTACAATTCTCTAAATCAATACACAATATACATTTTGGTCACAGTATTTTTTCTCTCTTTTTTCACTTGCTTAGTAATTAACAAAATTCTCTAATGTGCTATGGGTCTCCTAGGTATTACAGAGTGAGTATGTGGTAATTGCAATTGAGAACCCCAAGCTAGCTATTTACTTAATGCTGATGTATCTTCATCCTTTGTCACTATCTACAGCAGTGCTGTAATTTTGTTTTCATTTTGTACATTTTCCAGAAATCTTAATTCTAAGCTGTTTGATGGTCTTTAACAAACATATCGTTCACAGAATGCAGTAGCGCATTTGCCTCTGGAGCACCATCTCTTGCGGGTAGGGGTTCTCTAGATAAGTAGTCCTGGCTCTGTCACTCCTCCGCAGGCTCCTGCTTTCCTTGGTTGCTACTGGGCTGGGAACACAGCCAGACCACAGCAGCAGCCCTCGTGGCCTTTACATCCCAGTTGCTGCAGAACTTCCTGGCACAGGGGAGGGGCAGGCCACATGCTCAATTCCTCCCCTGGTGTGAAGTCAGAAATACATTTGAACTTGGATTTGGGAAGCATTCCTGACTTTAGATCCAGCCATGGCTTCTCACCTCTTTAGGTCAGCTGTAGCCAGCAGATGTGTCTCAGGAGAGCAATGGTGGGCAGCTCAGGTCTGCCCTGTGCAGCTTTTCTAACGAGGCAGGGAGACATTGTCTTTTAAGTCTGTACTGGATCTGCTTTCTAGACTAGAACAAATTTCTGCAATAAAGTGCTGGTATGCTGTCTTTAAGTTCCATATAGAAAAGCAGTGGTGCAGACATACTGTTGCTTTTAAGAAATGTTTTTCTCTATATTTCAAGGTTCCGAATTGGTTAAGAGTGCCTTTGAAGGTCAAAAAAGAAAACAGTTAATTTGATTCAGCAAAATAACCCAGATGTGCTTATAACAATAGTAAAGAGGATCTGAGCAGGCAATCCAATCCTCATTCCCCACATATTCTGGGCCATTTTACATTCTCTGAATGATGGGTGCAGAAGTTGTATGTATTTGTAGAACAGATGAATATGTTTGGGAGGAGGGTTTGGTTTGGACCTGCCCCTTTACTATTACAGAAAAATACAGTTATGGCAATACAAATTCTTCGCAATGGTTAAGCATAAAAGAAAACAAACTATTATATACAAATAACCTTTGCTTGAAATAAGTATTATTGACACAAAATTATTATTGACACTTTCTTCTCTATGAAAAAAGTGAATAGATCTAAATAAAACTTGCTGCTTGAGGCGTGGAAAATCCCTGATGTTGCCAGAAAGCCTGTTGTACAGCACCTGGTACATCCCTGGTCTCTGTGTAGAGTTAGTATCCATTACTTAGCAAGGCTACAGAAAAATACTCCACCTGGGTGTGTGAGCTCTCGAGCATTCGTGTTACAGCGCTGCCTTTAACAAGCGGTGCGAGAGCAGTACTGCTGCTGCCAATTGTTCTTTGCCTTTCACACTCCTGAAAGCCTTGAATCTGGGATTATTTTGCTTCATTTCCTGAAGCCATCGGTGCTAACCTCGACCCTGAAGACATGAGATGCTAAAGAATTTCGTATGCAGTATTCACATCCAATTCAGATTGTTTTAGCTTTCTATTTGGATAGAGCTTAGAAGGTACTAACCACCTTTCTATCTCCCAAGTACAGTTTTTGCCAGCACGCAACATTAACAGGCCCCCTATATTTGACTGTGCACTGTTGGAAAGCTTTACGCCTCAGTGTCAAAGAACATTTCAGGCATTAAGTTATTAAGGCAGCCGTAATTTAAATGAAAAAAGATGCTTTGGTTTAAGTGTGAGTAATAGATGCTGTTCTCCAAACAAGGGCTGAAACTTCCTAACACCACCTGGTAACTGAGATGGGGACAATGTCAGGGACTTCAAACACTCTGATCCCTAAACGTTGTTTGGACAATCTTTTTCAAATAGTCTTGTGTGTGGAATTTCTGTCTTCTGGTCACTCAGAAAGTACTTGTTTTTTATCTCGTAGTTCCTGTATCTGTTCAGAGGTGGATTCAGGAAGTACCAAGATAAATGAAAGGGTTTTACTTAACTGCTAAGTAGGCTTTTCTAAATCTCCTATGCTGTACTGCTTGCATTAGTTTTAGATTAAGTTTATTTTTTAGATTATCCACACTGGTTCAGCAATCCCTTCTAAAGCCCAAATGATGTAATAAATAATAGCTGAGGAAATGGGGAACCAGGCTCCACAAGAAGAATCTTTTTAAGGCCTGCCAGATGTTCAGAATGAGAGATTGAATCAGGGCATAGATCCACAAAAGAAGAAGCAAGACAAACGAAACTCCTTTTATCAAATTTCTCTTGAAAAATTGCCATCATGCCTCACCACTACTAGGACTGTAGTTCTGTAGGGGAAGCCATGATTCCATGAGATAGTCTGTATTTGCAGAACCACCACCTTGTCTTCTACACTTCAAGGTGAGCTTTTCTTTAATAGTTTCTAATGCTGTAATAAAAAGAAACGAGCACAAGATTCTCTAAAATTCAAAGGGAGATAATAGCATGTAAATCAAGGAGTAACTATATTAGTCATTAGATCTGATGGAAAAAAATCCCAAGTAACTAAAATAACTAACTCACATTGATTTCAGTGGGATCAGAATGTCAGCCAACTTCCTGCCAATGCTAATACCAGTCCCTACCTCCTTATATGGGAGGAAATTGGTGGGGGAGGGGGGGAAAGGAAGAGAAATTACAACCTCGTAGGAGAATGGAAGCATTTTTTTCATAACTCAGAAATTCTGCTGCCCCTATTAATACAGGAAAGGCTACAGTTCAGGGATGTAATTTACATTAGCATAGTTTACATTTAACAGTTCTTTCTTAAACCTGAGAGCAGTTTGATACAAGGCTCCGGAGACTGTCATGGGTTGAGTGACCTTCATCTTCTGTAAAAAATCCCAGGGGCAGCAACCAAAATAAAGGATTTTTATCCTAGATCAACCCAGCCCAATGTCTCAGCTAAAGTTCATCCTTTTTTTAAAAAACATCCTGAAATATGAGGCACACCTTTCTGCAAAATAGGTGGGAGACCTAACTTACCTGACAAAACTTGCCCAAATACTTTCCTTAAATTCCCGCTGTAGCCCGTGTTAGGACTGGAGTTGGAGGAAGCAAGAGGAAAGACAGAAACACACAAACTTGGGAGCAGGACCTGAAATTTAAGAAGGATTTTACCTGTGAAGGACACAGAAGGAAGAGAGGTCACTGCAGACTCCTAATGTTGGATGGTGTCAGTACACGCCATGCGACTCCACCTTTATTTTTCCAATGTCTCTACGTGGTTTTGGGACACTGTGTGTTATAATCTTATGCTACTGTATTATATAATACTATACTATTTTACATACTCCTACTATTGCTTGATGGGTATAAAATACTACAAGCCTGCATTTCTCCTTCCTGTTGTAATGGGAAGCAGCAGCTCTACTCATTCACTTCTATAGATGCCTTTATCAGGCAAGATTGAGAGGAAAAGATATCATTAGGCCAATAATGAGTCTGTGAGCTTTTAGCAATTACATTTTCTCCCTGCCTTGCTCCTGGAAAGTGCCAGGTACCTATAGAGAAAGAGATTATGAAAGTAAGTTGTATTTTTCTCACTAACCTAATGAGTACAGAAACATACAGAGATGGAGTTCTCTTGGCTAATTATTTAGTCAGCAATCACTCTGGTTGTCCCCACCATGAAACCAAGAAACAGAGGGAATATAATAAATATAAATTGGTGTCACTGACCACGAAAATATGTCACAGTTGGGTGGCACAGACCTCAGGACATGCTATGTGGAAAACTGCATTTAAAACAACCACAAAACCAAATTTAATTAAAATTTTGATGAAATTTCAAGCAGAATTCCTAGTTTATACACTACATGGCCAGCTCTCTGAGTATGTTATGTATGTTATGTATGTTATGTTATGTTGTGCAAATTCTCTTCCTTTTTTTTAAGAGTTATTAAATAACTGGAAGAATTTGGTTGCTTTTGTTACCCCTCTTTAGCCATTCATAAAATTTAGGCTTGGGATGTAAATCACTGCCCAGATTGCGAATGAGATCTTCTCTTCTCTGACAATGAAATGTTATCTACTGTAGTTATACAGCACTGAAAATTCATTTCAATCCTCTGTAGAATTTCTAACTGTGAGCATCCCTCCTGGACCCCCTCCCCTTAGGGGTGTTAGTTCATGTATGCTTGAGAAAATCAACTCTAAATAGACAAAGCTCAACTGTTTAGTTAAAAAAATGTAACTTATTAACTACATAAGCCCTCTGAGACTGGCAATACCTCTTCTTGCACAGTAACAGGAGTACTGCAGAAGTATTATCTCAGCTTTTTCCAGTCTACTTAAAAAGCTCTTAAATCTCACTTGGAAAATTAAAGGGGAATATCAAGCGTGCTTTACTGAAAAACGGTTTCATTTTTGCCTTTACTTCTCAAAAATAACTAAGCAAAGAACTTTAGTATTTTTGGGCAAGTCTGGAGAGAAGATGCTCCAGTTTCGTGCCACCTCTGTCCTGTCACCCTCCCCAAACACAGTCTGAGTGGTTATTTTGCTCCCAGCATGCAGCAGAAGCAGCTATTGCTCACTAACCAAGGTGTCTCAGCCCTGTGAAAGCCATAGGCCTCATATCTTGAGAGCCATCTACTGGCACCTTGTCTGTTATCAGCATATTGCATATCCACACACTCTACTCAGTTACAGAGCTGGCATGTAGCAGATTTTACATCTTCCTGCTATGATGGAAATAAGAACCATTTAGAGCAGTCTAAGCTCATAAATCATCTGCAGGGGATCTCTTGAAGTACTCCTTACGCCAGACTCCATGCCCTGTCCGTTGGTGCACAGTGAGGCAGAGACTAATGCAGCACAGGGGATTGCAGAGAATGTCTCATAACTGCTCCGTGTTTCTGCTGCATGGCATTTAATAGTAATTGCTCTGCTCCAAGGTTGTGGAATGTTTTAGGAATCAAAGGAAAAACAAGTGGTGAGGCTGCATTCTGGGCAGAGTGTGCCATTTCCATAGGAAACAGAGAGCCTTTGCCAGTTCTAGTCTGCTTCTTCCCCGCTCACCAGGCAGGGACCGAGACCCTCCACTAGGGCTGCAGCAGGAGGTAGGTGGACACTCAACTGAGACACCTTGTGCCAGAAGGTCCCACTTCTCCCAGCAGAAGGGGACCAGTGGATATCAAGGTGCGTGCTCATAGGGCAGGATGTGGGAGTGGAGTGGGGTCAGCAATGACACGGGTCATCAGCAGGAGGAAAAACAGCAGAGGGGTTGCAGACAGTGATGAGTTACTTCGTGGATATCGCAAGTGCAGAGGAATCTTGTTCACCTTCAGCTTGGGTCTCCCAGTATTAGTAGATACAAAAGCCACTTGTCATGTGTTGGGCAGTGAGTACCCAGGATGCTTTCTGTTTGTGTGCCACAGACCTATGAAAAATTACTCTGTCACTATTTTCAGAGTAGATAGGAATTGTATTTAGGACTGCACTCTGCCTTTAATTCCTCTTCCTTTAAATGGAAGCTATTAAACTTTCCATTTAAGGCAGCAATGAGTTCTATATAATTCCAGAGCTTTACGTGACAATTTTTTTATTTTTTTATAAGTTAACATTTATGCATATCATTTGATATCAATGTTTTAGCTACTGAAGAATCTTCATTTGCATTTTTTACTGTTTTGAGTTTGTATGCCTTCAAATAAAACTATTATTTAGAAATTGCCTGACTGATCATAAAAAATGTTTCTATCATATGCAAGCAATGACATTTTGAATAAAAATTTAATTATATGGAGTGAACTGTTTTCAGGTTTCAACAATACTTCTCTGTATTGCTGTTTTGTTTCATTTAAGGTAAAGTTAAATACATGAGTGATAGCTTGCAAATCAGATAGGAGATTAGTGTGGCTTGATAAAATACTGTATCTGGCTAAGAATTGGTGCCATACATTAAATTGGAAACAACATTAATTTTCCTTGGAAGATCATCTCTGTGCTTGCTGCTGACAGTCTGCTGTGTACTGTTCATATTGATAAAACATCCCTTTCAAATCCTGAGATAGAAAATGCCAAATGATGTTTTTCAAAACTAGTTCTTCTGGGCCTCTCCCTTCTCAGATGTGGAATCTAATTTCATAATACATAAATCATTAGTTTTTATGCGTGTGTGTGTGTGTGTGTGTGTGTGTGTGTGTGTGTGTGTGTGTGTAAAAATTTCTAAGGATGCTGACTTCTTATCCTTGAGCAAACCCTTCTAAAATATCCTTCAACAGTCTTGGCACCTTTTCTGTTATACTTCATTTCCATTGATGGCCTATTCCCAAGGACAATTGGAAATGTTCCTGTGACCCTTCATTCTCTGATCTGAGACAAGCCAGACAAAGGTTTGTTCATCAGGCTCTCACTGCTTAGTGCACAGGATCACACCGCCACTCTGGCAGAGCCACTTTGGCATGATGGAGTGGTTGAACTTATCTTAATAATCATCTTGGGCATACAAGTGCCCTTTATGCCCAAAAGCCTTGTGTGTGACAGGCAACAGTCTTTGGGTACACACTCTGGTACTCACACCATGTGCTTAGTTACTGTGTCAGGGACACTCATACGGGCAGTGCATGCAGTGGTCAGATGTTGTCCATTGATGCTTTTCATAAGTAGGGGCACTGATGTTGGGTTTCTATCTCTATGCAAAAGGAAAACGTGGACAGGCTATCTCTTAGAATGATTTAGCAATGTATCAGGAGACATGGAGCAGGGCTTACTGATCTGGGCTGGCACAAGGTGCTTGAATACTAAATGATTGTTTATTGTTTCATAATGCATGAAGTAGGAGTATCAAATCATGCTACCAGGTGCCAAGTCTAAGAAGGTTATCTTCTCACACAGTATGTGAAGCTCATGACCACAAGTCCTTCTGGCTGCCGCATGTCTTTTGTGGTTCATGGGAAATTCATGGAAATAAAATCTGCCAGGAGCTATTAACCACAGTGATGCTAATACTTGTCCCTGAGCAGTCACAGCCCCCAGGTGCTTGTGAGAGTACAAACACCACTGTAACTTTGCTCTGATCTCCTACTCTTAGCTATATGTCAGAGGACCCATATGGGAGTGTGTAGTGTCTTCCATGGGCCTTCAGCAATACTGCCTCTTGCAGGAAATGGCATTCCTTCCTCACTGCATCTCTTGAACAGCTGAGCAGAACCATCTACGTGTCCTCAAGGTCTGCTGAAATCAAGCAGACATGGCTCATACAGCAATACATTGTGCAGTACTACATCTGTGTGTGGTTGAGCTCTCTCCTCTATAGACAGACACAGTTCAGATGTTTCTGTTGGCAGCACTGCCACAAGGAGACAGGAGGGATCAGTCAGATGGCTTAGGGTTTGTTCAGTTTAACTGTTAATTCCCCTTAGAGGTTTGCAGGAATTGTATGTAGATAGAAGGCTACTCTGTGGTCATTTGAGGTAAGCTGAATATAACTTTGCAAGCTCCACCTTCATAGAAGGTGAACCTAAAAGGTAAATGAGAAATACCTTATAAAAATGCTGGTTTATGTCTCTGGTTGTTTTTCTTTTTCATCAAAACTGATTTATTACCTGCTAGGAAGAAAAGCAACCACTACAATTCCAATGACACAAAGTAGCTAGAAAGACCAATGGCTAAGGCTGTATTTTCACATTATAATCCTTTCATTTTCTTTGTCTTAAAAACAACTCTGAGAAAAGAGCCCAAAGATAGAAAATAAATAATAGATGGATGTTGCATTGCATCAGACATAAGAAATTGTTCACGTGGCAAAGAAACTGATGTCACACCAAAATTATATAAATATATAGATGCAGTGGGTTTTTTCCTTGCAGGCCCCAGTTCTGCATTTCCATTCAATACTGTCCTGGGAAAAGAACTGCAAAAATAAAGCTGAAGTCTCTCCACAACAGTAAAGGTTCCCACCACCATCTCTTTCTATATTTGGCTCTTTGAAGAGTTCCCAAGCCATTTAATGTGTTGTAGTTCTGTCTGTCCTGGGAGATGGAGGTGATTTCTATTGCTGGTAGCAAAATGTCCAGTGCTACAGAGGTGCTCGTAAGAGCAGAGCTCTCTGGAAATCAGTCATGGAAAAAGACCGTTAAGTTGGTTAACCCTAGTAGTAAAACAGAGTTACGAATTTCTTCTTCTCCCTTGAAGATGTTTTGTTGCACTTCAGAAATAAACACTGCTGAATAACCATGACTTTATATAAATAATACACTCCCTCCTACAAGTTGTATAGAATGTTAAGATTCAGAATGGACTATAAAGAGATGTATAAATCTTTAGAATCCATGCATTTCAATCCATCTTTTTAAAACTGAAGGTAAAAGGATCAGAGTATTTATTCGCATTCTCCATGCCCTTTGTGCAATTTTTTCTGACATCAATTTCGTGTGTGGAGCAGCACAAAATAGTGTTCCAGTATATATTGCAATACTTTGTTCTGTTTCTTGGCATGTGCCAGCACATTCAGTTGAAAGCAAAGTGTAACACAAGACAGCTTTTTTGGCATAACAGGTCACCAAAGTAGTGGAATGTTTCAGTCAAAACTCAAAGTGTGAGACACATTGCTTTAAGGCAAGTTGTCTTTCAGGCAAAGCTGAGACCTTTCTTCATCTTTATACATGAGAAGTCTTACTTCAAAGCAGTTAATTACAACAAAAAATATGGCACACTTTCCTCATAACTGGCCATGAATTGTACTTGGATTATATACTAGTTCCAGTGAAGAACAAGAGCCATATTTCTCTCACAAGTAAGAGGGAAAAAAAGTCTGTTGGTATTTAGATGAATGCAATCTACTTGTTGTTTTATAGACCCAAAGGATCCCTCAGAGCATTAAAAATCCATGTGATATCCAAGAGTGGTATACTTTGCATTGAGATATGTGATTTAGCTGAAAGCTGTATAAAATCTGTAAAACTGCATGTAGGCAAAGAGCTCCCTACTGCCTGTGCATTCAAGTGAAGCCATGTGTGCTTTTCCTGCACACATGAAAAATAGATGATCATAAAATCTGCTTGAGACTCGCAAACTTCTGACAGAAACACGTGTCTAGGCTAAGTCTGCCAACTTTTGGTCAGACCAGGCCTGAAAATACACAGACCTGAAGGAAGTATTGTTCTTCCATAACACCTGCTGAGGGGAGAAACTCCAGCTTCATACACAGCAAGTCCATACAGGCTGTATGTCCTTTGCTGGAATAGGTAACATCCTTCCCTTCTGGGTTGAGTCTATAGGTAACATCCTTCCTTTCTGGACTGAGTCTTTCAATGGGGAACTGGACTCACAAGCCCATTCTGGAGGGGTCTTTTAAATAAGACCCACTCTTTTGTCAAGAGGATTTACCACTGAAAATAGGCAACCCCCACACTCCATTCTTTTTACTATTAACTGAGACCTTATTTAGGCAAGCCTCTTGTAGGTTAAATAGATCTTTCTCTTTTTCTTTTCTTTTTCCTAGGAACTAAGACTAGTGGTGGTAGCTCTCGTTCTGTCAAGAACTGTGCGGAGTGGTTTTATGGTTTGTTTGGGTTTTTTCAGTTCTGTACATGTATGTTTCAGAAACATGCCGCAATTTGATGTCAACAGGGAAGAGGCTGACTCAGATGTCCCTTGTACATTTGGTGGGATTTGTTCTTAGCAGCTGTGGAACTTTATCCTGTTCTTTTAGTGCTGACTCAAAGAAAAAACTGTTCGTAAATATTAGCTGAGCTGCAAGAAGCCTTTTTTTCGTTGGTATTCTTGACCAAGGTCACCTTCCTAGGGACTTTAGAGACATCAGACATGGGTCATAAAGTGTTTTAAAGATAAGGATCTGTGAACTTAGATTTATAGTCTTTGGATAGACAGAGAAGAAAGAGAACGGCTGTTGTGTACCCATAGCTTGTGTTGCTGAGGAGGTTTTGGTACACTCATCTGTACCATTTGGCTTCTCCCAAGTTCTGGGAAACTTTTTGGAATCTGCAGACTTCCAAGAGCAGCACAGCCAAGATGTAATACAAGTGTGAATAACTGAGGTTGTGTAATTCACCACTAGTACACCGTCTCCTAGCCAAGCACAGCAACAGACGGCATTACTCACAGACATGGCTACACAGGACTGGGATCAGGTGCAGTCTGGTCCCAGGCCTCCACTGCCAGCTGCTCCTGCCCAGTGCTAGCTAAAGGACAGACAGGACAGACTCTGCCCTCACTTGAGATCTCTGGGAACCTGAAACATCTCAAACAGCTGTTTTTCGTCTGGGAGCTGATCTCCTCCAAACACGGACACACGTAGCGTGACCACATGTATTGCATAGAACTGTATCAGTATCAGCTGCCCTCAAAGCCTCTCATCTGCCTGTTTCTTGAGTAGAAGCACCTCAAAACTGCACAGACCTCAGAAAAGCTGTACAAGTGATGGGTTTGATACCTGAGATGTAGTCTGTCCTCATCACGTATTAGAAGAGCTCTTACAAAAAGAGTTGAGATTACTTTTCCTGCTTATCTGGCATTGGAGCCAAACGTGTAGTCACAAGGAACCATACCAGTGGCTCAATATCACAATCTCAGTATTTCACTGAGTCGCAATTTGTACTTCACACTAACAAAACACTGTCTGTGTGGTTTACAAGTAGTAGTTTTTGTGTGGTGGTGAGATGGGATGGGCACATCAGGGAGTACAAGAATGCAGACATCAACTAGCCTAAGTGTTAAAGTATAGCTGGGAATAACGTGTTACTGAGAGATTGTGTGTGCAGAGCTGCATTAAGACGGTAGAATCCTTTGGAGCTAGGAACTACATGAAAAAATGATTGTATCTCAGTCTATAATTCAAAAGAAATTGCTAGAGAGAGTAATTGAGAAAAGTGGCTTATGGGTCTAGCCGTCCCTATTGGAACAGACAGATGTATTTTTATCATAAAAATGTTTTTTATAAGTTTTCATACCAACAATGAAAATCTTTTTAAGAAAATACCAGTGCTAGTCAAAGCAAAACTATACTACCATGCCTTAAGCAGATTTCTCTTTAGACAGTTTGGGGTTCATAGTTCAATCACTGTGTGTGGCAATTACAGGACCTCTGGTGGAGCTTCCATATACCAAAGTCTGAGAACAAGTATACAAATAGAGGGGCTCCTTTGTGTCCCCAGGCAGTGCCTGTTGTGTGAGTGGCTGAAAATAAAGCAGGGTAAACGTTAGTCAGAACTGTGTGCCTGAAACTCGATTGTTGCAGTGTTATACAGCACTCTGGGGAGAACACAGGCCAGAGCTGGGCTTCTGCTGCTGTATTTAATGATACTCTGTGAATGCCGGATACACTTGTAGTTTCATCTTGGGCATGAGTTACTGTAACAGGAGGGACAGATCAGAGAGGGTCTGGCTGCTGGTCTGGAAAAGATTGACCCAGCAGTTTCATTCCCTGAATTATCTGGCTAAACTGGTTTAATGATGAGGCCAGTTGTGCCTTTATGATCTACAGCTATGTGGAAATGAAAGGGGATTTGGGTTGAAGACGGGAGGAGAGTGGAGGAACAGGAGAAAAAGAGAATAGAAGCTATGAGCCATGGTAGTTGCAACGAGGGCAATGTAGACCAGCGAGACCACATAGGAGAACCATGGAAGTGGGAAGAAGAAACAAGATGGGGGAGCAAAAAAGATAGGAAGGGAGAGGAAAACATTCCACTGCTGAGGCTCTGTGACTGTGATACCTGGCCAGTCAGGACATTCTTTCTTTTTAAACATCTCAGTGGTCTGGAAAGCAGAAAGCTGAGTTTCAGCAAGCAATGACTATGAGAAAAAAGAAAAAAGTTAAAACGAAAAGGAAGAGGGGAGAAGGGAAACGGAATATGGCAGTATATGGAATAACAGAATGGCATGGAAAAGTGAAGAGCTAAAGGGAAAGAAAAAAAATCATCTGGCGCCAGGTGCTCAGCTGGCAGATGCCCTTTAAACCCACAGAAGATGAAGGATAAGATTCAGTGCAACCACTAGCAGGCAGTAAAAATTAGTATTTTCTTCCTGATAGGTGCTGCCTAGGGCTTGATTAGTGAATACGAAACAGTAGGCACAGATTTGTGTGGATCTTCATAAGAGCTTTCACACATACTGGAATGTGCAAATGGGTACCCTTTAACTGTCACAAAGGCTTTGGGAGCGCAGGTGGATAAATGGGGTCAATAGAGATAGCGACATGTGGGCAGAGCCGGGAGCAGACGTAGATGTACGGGGACGAAAGGAGGCAGAAGAAAACCTATGGAGAAGCTATATGGGAATTAACTGAGCATGAAGTATTCCTTGGCTCCCGTCTACCGCGCCCCCATATGAGGGGACAGTAGTACTGCTGTACCGATTTGTGCGGACTCCTCAAAGCGTGGTTGCATTGAGTGTGTCAGCCAGTATTTTTAAAGAGTAAGTTCTAAATCTTTAATTTAGGGGTCGAAAAGGAGGCCATACTTTCGGGAACCGCAAACTTCCAGCAAAGCCTCCTCGCGTGCATTCGGGGGGTCTCCAGGCCCGCGAGGGAACCGAGCCTCTCGCCGCCCGCTCGGCCGGGCTGCCCCGCGGCGCCGCCGGAGCCCCCGGAGGTGCCGAGCTGCGCCCCGAGGGGGGGGAGAAGGGGGCGGAGGAGGGGCAGGGCCAGCGCCCGCCCCGAGCCTCGCGTCCTGCGCCGCCCGGCTGCTCCGCCGGCGGCTCGCACCGCAGAGCCCAGCGCCCGTGCCTAGAAAGCGCTTCCCTGCTGCCGTCTGCAGAGATC